>JAEQBH010004578.1:0-74391 GCA_016808115.1 Tetrastigma voinierianum | reverse complement strand
CCTCAAAAGATTTGCACTTAGATTGGAGGAAAAATCAAAGACAAATTTTTGTGGTAGCAGAAGAAGCTCCCATCTAAGTAAATGAGCCACGACAGCCGTGTAGAAGAAAATCTGGGATTGTGCATGGCAAACTTTTCTAGGCTGGGGAACAAAGTTTTATAAATGAGCCGAGGTTTGCAAATGAGAGGTATGCCCTCCGAGAAAGGCTGCTGCAATAAGTTGCAAATATGGGGAGACTCTCGGGGTTGGCACACTTAGACATCGTGGGTGGCTTTCTGTGTTGGGTCAGGAAGAATCAAAGAAAGAATGGCCTCGATTCAGGCAATACAAGAGGGCGGTGTTTTGAAATCAACAAAATTTATATCCTAAGCTCCTACCGCCGTAGCAAAACCAATGCAAAGATAGCGCTTTAAAATTTAACACGTGATGAGTTTTCTTCACACAAATGATTTGGCAAGGACTTAAAATGGTGATTTTCAATTTGATTTTCAAATTAAAACAGGGATCGGGTTGTTCACAAGCCGAAAATAAAAATAAAAAAAATGTAAAATAGAACCCCAGTTCGGCCAATGGTTTAGTGGTTTGCCAATCCAATATGTCCCCGGCATTTTTTCCTCGCTAGGGTGGATGACATATAGTCAGCTTCCTAACCTGGATCTCTTCATTTAAGTAAAACTAAACCCTATGATTTTCCCTTTGAAACATAAAGCATTTAAATGGGCAAAATGTCCTTAGTGCTGAAAAACACATCTCAAAACCCTACCCCACATTAACTAATAGGAGACAACTATCCCAGTACAAGGATCTAATGAAAGTATCCACCTAAACCAAAAAAGCTTGCCAAATACACATTGCTACAGCAGCATGCTTATGAGATTTTAACCTACTATGAGAAGCAGCTATGAACGAACAACCATAAATGCATTACGCGAAAATAGGGGAACCGTGAGTTACCTCCACACTTAGCTAACAGCCCTCCTCCCCTCTTCAAGGAGGAAGAGGCTCAGCCAACCATCCTCTCGAGCTGTCATCCCTTTCGTGAGGAGTACGGCAACCGGTGAAAGAGGAAAGAAAATGAAAGAAAACGGTTATGAAGCCGAAACCGCCGCCCCGCTTCTCTTGCCGAATTGATTACCCAGTTTTTAGACTGACTTATATAGATGCTCAGCAAGGGTGCTACAAACCAAAACAAAAGCTATTAAGGGTTAAAATAGGAAAAACCAAAAACTCCAGAACAAAATAACAAAGCGCAATCGCTTTTATGATCGTTTCGTGATTCTTGTAGTTTTTCCAGTAAATTCTGAGATATATGGAATGATTGGTTGTGAAATGGTTGGTTGGTAAAATAAATTTCTGGTATGGTGGATTGAGGAATCCATCGGGATTTTTGCGTATAGTCCGGGGATCACTATGGTGATCACTGCCTGATTCCACTCACTGAAACAAGCTTCCGATTCACTGGTTCATTTTCTTTACGGGATTTTTGCGTAATATGGGGGATTTTTGCATAACCTAGAGATTATTATATGTTATGTGATTTTTACATAACATGGGGGATGCATATATATTATGGGATTTTACATAACACGGGGTGGATTGTTATATAATGAACAGAGGCTCCTTATAAGGATGCTCAACCTATACCCATACTCAAGAGGTTCCTTATAAGGATGCTTGAGAAACCCACTATTATAAATGAGAGATTCCTTATAAGATATTCAACCTTATACCAAGAGGTGTCTCTTTATATGATACTTGAGAAGCCCTTCACTATTATTTAGGTCTCAAGGATGCTCAACCTATACCAAGAGGTCTTTATAAGGATGTTTGAGAAACAATGTCATAGATGAATGAGAGTTTGACAGGTGATGTTCAGAACAAAATAACGGTTGAAATGGTATTTGGTGAAATATTATAATTTGTTTACGCGCTGCTTAAGTGTACATTTCATTTCAAGTAGCTTTTTATATAAATCACAGATCTATTTGCAATGTCATTGTTTTCTAAATGGCACATCTATGATATGTTATAAAAAAAATGAGACCGACTATTTTTCATACTAAACCTTGTTGGAGTTTGGGTATGACTTTTCCGCTGAGCTGCAGGCTCACCCCTTACTGAGATCCTTCTTTTCGTATTTGTAATCCTTCGAGGAGGTGGCAGGTTTCAGGAACCCGCGCATTGGGATGCCCTGCACCCGAGGAATCAAACTCTGAGAACATGTAGAGTTATCAGTATCTTTTTATACTAGAATTGAGAAATTACTTTGAAATCATGTAAAGTCTAGTATTTTGTTATTCCACAGACACATAGTCATTCCTTCGAAATGTAAAATGCCATAGTTATTGTGGTCGCGGTCGCTTAGTCTTTTGAAGGTTATTGTGGGTATTTACACTATAATGAAATCTTGGATAATATTGTAAATACGGCGGATAAATGGGGCCCACGTGGGTGATGTATTATAATCGCACGTGTCAGGTTTTGCAGTTTCCGAACAAAGGAGACTCATCGAATTTTGTTAAATTAAGGGACCCTCGGGTCATTTATGGATTTATTAGTGCTCTCATGGTGTAAATGGTTGTTAGTATGTAATGATCGTCCCGTAGGGGTATTTAGTGTTACATTGCTAGTCCTCAGCAATGAAAGTAAGAAAGAAGAGAGAACATACAAAATGATAACAAAATTATGTTACAAAAAAGGTTGCGCTCAAAAAAGGTCGTGGAAGAAGTACGCTCAACCTCATGCAGAAAATTACCGAAACTTCTACCCAACAACTATCTTGAGAGAATGAACGCCATACGTGGTTGAATATCAAAATAGTTTCCTTCGATGACTCAACCAAGAACTTCCACTAAACTAAGTGTTTATTGATCGGGCTCAACAATAAACTCAACCGCACTTTCTCCCCAAACCAAGCTACTGCCTACACTTAGGATACTAACCAACCTAAATAGATCAGGACCCCACTGGTTCCACAACCCTTGTGTAGTAGGTGCAATGCTGAGGAATCGACCACCAAAGTCCATGTAACGGATCTACCGATGACTCCCCAACCAATTGCGCTTTAGGGCACTGTCATGAGGGTCTTTCGACCAATTAACTCTTCGTGCGTTTCACCTCCCGACTCCAAATGAATCTGAAACTCCAGCACTCACAACTCAAGCAATCACCCCATCCACCCGTGTAGCTTAGCACTAAGTCGGCTCCCAAACTGGGCCGCTGGCACCAAAGTTTAAAGGTTTTCATAAACCCCTGCACCGTGTTTCAAGTCATGAAAAGCTTTATGATTATTTTTCTTTTCTTTTCTTTTCCTTTCTTTTCTTTCTTTTCTTTTCTTTATTTTGGGAGACACATCAGTCTTCATCTTACGGGGTCCTTAACTCATTACAAGTGGTCAACAAACTATAGGTGCTTTACAATGTTTAGGGAGGTAGGCGCTTTTTCAAATTATTGTAGAAAAATCGATGTGCAATCGTGGTGTAGTTAGCTAAAGGTGGAAGAAAAGGTCAAAAGCATCGGCGATCTGAACTAATCATCCACCAACTAGGCATGGCATCAATCTAACATCAATGATTTAGACAAAGTTTCACTCTTCCAACTTGCAAAGTTAGGCAAACCACAAAAACGGGTGCAATTTTTGAAAAAGTAAGTTATAGCAGCAACAGCTTCTCACAAAGGGGAAAACCAGCAAGCCACTGAACATCACAAAATGGGCTTGCTCCATATAAAAACAAAAATAAATGCCACTTCCTTCGCTAACTTTCCCCCCAACCAAATGTCACATTATCCGCAATGGGTCTTGGATTGGTACAGCATGTGCTGCACCTCCTCGACGATATGTGCTCGTTTTTTGATAGAGACTTCATAAGCTTTCCATCGACACCTTATTCACCGTTGGCTTCAAATAAACAAGTTAGGAGAAGAAAAGAGAGGGGAAAAATGACCGCTTTGAGAGCATTTTGAAATTACACCTTATAAATATTTCAAAAGTGTTCTTTCTGGCTATATTTGATTCTACACTTCAAGCCTTAACGGTACCAAAAAACACTCCCAAACGGAGTTCGATGAAAAAGTTATGTTTAAACAAAATGGAGGTGATGTGCAGTGTTGCGAAAATGAGTTAATCGAGAAATTATACACACACAATAATAATAATAATAATAATAATAATAATAATAATAATAGGTCAACAAAAGACTAAATAACGAATCAGAGAAATCAAAACACTATAGCAGTGCTAATTTTCGCAGAAAATGTGCTTAAATTGCAGTCAAGGCGAATTTTCAAGAGCTTAGTG
This sequence comes from Tetrastigma voinierianum, assembly GCA_016808115.1. Lineage (NCBI taxonomy): Eukaryota > Viridiplantae > Streptophyta > Magnoliopsida > Vitales > Vitaceae > Tetrastigma > Tetrastigma voinierianum. Next base: position 70,094 of record JAEQBH010004578.1, on the reverse strand, counting down.
AAATTGCAGTTGCTTAAAATTAACTCGCAAAATTTCGCAGGTTGCGAAATTTCTGCATTTTTGCCTTCTGCTCCACTTTTTAACTAGAAACCTGCAAAAATAAACACACAAAAAATTAAGAAAAAATGCATAAAGTTGAAAATTAAGCTAAAAACAAATATTAACTAAAAATTAGAGAAAATCTAAGAAGAAAACAAGAATGTACCAAAATAAAATAAACTAAGAAAACTCCAAAGCTAAGTAAAAACTGATACCCTAAAACTCCTGCCCTCGCTTCGAGCTGCCGAACCGGAGCTGAAGACGCCAGTCTCGTGCCTTCAAATCCAAACACCCGAACCATCCACTATGTCATGCAAAGCAGAGCAAACGCCATCTTCTTTGAAGTAGTGACGGTCGAATAATGGTATTAGTACTACTTCGCATGGAGGCTCTGCAAGCGCGTGCAATGGAGATGGATGGCCTCTTGCTCAGCCAAGAGTGCTCTTCGTGCCAGTCGCCAGAAGGCAGGTGGACTGTTGCGCGCGTGGGTAAATTGTTCTCGTTTTTCCACCGGCTTCCTCGGGCCGCAAACTGGATCGCTTCCTTCTTCCCGCGGTGGTCGCGAGAACAATGAATCAAGATTCGCATGACAATGCTGTTGACACTGCCTTCTGCCATGAAAAGGCACTTTACATTTTCCTTCGACCCTTTCTCAGGATGAACATGTTAATGGCGTTTGTTAGATTCATCGTAGGTTGTCAAATTTAAGCTCCATTTCACTGAAGTCCAATTTAATTTTTTGGGTTCAAAGAGTTCTCCACAGAGAATTTTTACTCAATCGAGCATCAATTTCTTTCCTGCTCTTCCACAACATCACCCACCGCCTGTAAGGTTTAGTATTGCTTAAGCTCAATCGAGAAATTAATCAGGTATGGTTTGCGACCGAGGAGTCAAGCACAAGATGGAGAAGGTGAGGTGCATACCGTGGATGTTCTCGGTCCCCATGAGAGTGCTTAGGTGGTTCCTCCAACTAGGTTTGTAAGAATTTATATGGTACGTTTGTCGAGGCACCATGCATGAGGGCACATTCAATCATGAGAGTTTTCTATACCTCACACCTATGGGCACCAGCGTTTCTCTGTATTTCAACTATTAGTGCTGCTCTCCCCTTAAGTGCCCATTTGGTCTATGTTCAGGATCACCAGCCTTCTAGCTTACCCACTGGAACATGCACTTCTGCTAGAAACAGGGCAACTAACTAAAAAAAAAAAAACTAACAGTAAAATGATAAAAGGAAAATTCACCAGAACTTGTGATGAAGATCACAAGTGTTCCACAACTTGTCAAATGCACTTAATTACTCCCGCAATGACGCCATTTTGATTCGTGCCACAAGAGTGTATTGGAATCAACAAAATTTATATCCAGCTCCCACGCCGTATAAACATCGCAAAGATAATGCTCTGTATTCAAACATGTGGATGGGTTTTCTTCATACAAATGATTTGCAAGTGATTCAAAATGGCGACTTCAATTTGATTTTCAAAGCTCAAAACAGGGATCAATGTCGGGCTAAAAGCTGAAAATAAAATAAGAAAAATGTAAAATAGAACCTCCTCAGTTCCGGCCACTAGTTTAGTGGTTTTAAGGCAACCAACATGTCCCCCGGGTATTTTTTCCCTCAAGGCTGGGTGGATGACATAATATTTCCCAATCGGATCTTCATTTGCTTTTAAAACTAAACCCTATGATTTTCTTTTTGAAACATAGCATTTAAATGGGCATAAATGTCCTTTAAAGGAAAAAACACATCTCAAAACCCTACCCTCCAATAATAACTAATAGGAGACACCTGATCCAGCACCAGTGGATCTAATGAAAGTATCCACTAAACCCAAAAAGCTTGCCACACACACATTAAGAGGGCATGTTTAGAGATCAATCCAATGTAGAAGCTATGAACCAACATGGAACTGATGCAAACAGAACCAGAAAGGTCTCACATCTGGTATTAACAACCTCCTCTATAGATGGTAGTGAGGTCTTGGCTTTCAACTTGATCCCTCCAGTCATTACAACTTAGGAAAGTTTTCCAAAATTGGTACAGGAAAGAAAATGAAAGAAAAACAGCAGAGTAAGCCTGCTGGAAACTATCACCCTGCTTTCTCTCTCTGTTTAAGACACTGGGTACTTTACACCTGTATTCATATAGATGCTCAAAGTAAGTGGAAGTTACAAAAACCAAACAAAGCTATTATATGTTGTAATAGGAAAACCAAAACTAAAATAACAAAATGTGTAATCAGTGAAACAAAATTTAGTGGAACAAGATGTCGAGGCAGAACGTGTTTCAGAGTGCACCGTTAAAGTGCAATTTCTTCCGTTTATGCTATTCTTTTCCTATTCTTTGATCGGTAATGTCGAGTTTGACTTGAATTCTTCTGCTTAATCAACTCAACAATTTTGGCATAATTAGTCAAGAAAAAACCCAAAATTTGCCAGCCAAATGCAATCAAGAAAATATCGCGACCTTAATGTGCAACGGGTTGACAAATGATTATACTATCAAAGCACTCAAAACCTATAATAAATAGGGTTCAAAATAGCACTGTTCAATCATGGCCTCTTCCTCCAAATGCAGCCTTCTCAGCGATGGAAGGAGGATTAGTTGGAAACACGCTATGCGTAAGGGAGGCGTTGTGTCTTTGTTCCCTCCATGTTTCTCCCTAGTCAGGCAAAAGATGCTATGGTGGCAAATCAGGTGATCAAGTTAGGAGGAAGCGGGTTATCTCCTGTCCTTTCTGGCATCCAATGATCAGATGGAAAAGGTGGGAAAGATTTCATCCCCATTCACGGAACAAAATCAGACCTCGGATTGAGAACAAACTTTTGCTTAAGGGCCCAGTCACGGCACTCTCGGGCCATGACCTTGTATAGTGGCTAGACCTCTCGCTCAAAACTGAATTTCCTTTCCGTCAATTTAACCAGACCTCTAAAATTTTAGCTTTTTCGCCAAAGCTTCCTCAGGGAAAAGCGACTAAAATTCGATCAGCTTAAACGGCGTGAAGAGCCCTTTGCAAAATGCATGTTGCCTCTATGAAGAGTGATGAAGAGACAATAGACCATATACAATTCACGGTAAAGATGGTCGATGCTTTGGGACCTTTTTTTTACCTCAGTTGGGACTAGTTAGGTCTTTCTGTGCTCTGTCATTCATACCCTTAGCTCGCGTATTCCAGTGTAAAAAGAAGAAAAATCTGGTTGGCTGTCTTTATGCCTTTATATCTTTATGGCGTGAAAGAAATAGGATGGTGTTTGACAACAGATACCAACGCCAAAAATTAACAAATTCTACAATTTCAGGAATCGAGACAAATTGTAGTTGTCATAACACGAATTCTCAGGATTTTTCGTCGCTTCACAGTGTAGTAGCTTACGTTTTTTTGGGGTTGGTAGGTTTTCTGGTTCCCTTGTTCACTGCAGCTTTTAACCTCTTGATTCTTTTATTCTATATACTGCTTTTTATCGATAAAAATATATATATAATGGCTAATAGCCTAGATTATAGAAAACTCTTACCAGACAGCTTGGCAATATGAGCAACATCTCTTGATAATCAATACCATATGATTGTGTGAATCCTCCCCTTTGCTACCATCTCCGTGCCTTGAACTCACAACACTACCATCGAATATATTTCACGCTGAAAATCCACCAGAATCGACCACCTTCTTCTCTCGCCAGAGTTCGTCACCACCTGAAGCCCCATTCTTCTCTAATGCATTAACATCCTCTAGAACCTCTTCTTTTCTCCACTCTGGTATCTTTAGGACCTCATGAATTGATCTTGCCTTTTTCATCAAGAGAGCTAACAAATGCATGGTGAGCAAGAGATAATTTCCCATATGAAAGAAAATTATGAATGGAATGCTTTATGCATGTCCTCTTTCCCTTCCTGGCAATAGGCCAATCATCACTGGAAACATGCCTTCATCAGATCTATCTCAACATCATCCTTATCACCAACTAAATTAACTCAAGATTGGAATCACCCAGACAAAATTCTGGTGCCGTATCAAAATCTTGACATGTAAGCATGGTTGTAGGGCCTTCTCAATGATGCTTATATCTCTCCTTGTATACTTAAACTCAATTTCGTTTTTGTTGCTACAATGATTCATTAGACTCATTAGGAACATGACTTGTGGCTGATTGACTTCCTCGGTTAGGGACAAAATGGGAGACCTTAAAATTGGGATTATAGTCGATAGAATGGACAAGAGACTGGCATGGGAAAGCTTGCCCTGTGAACTAGATATGAGATTTTGAGACCTATTTTCCAAAACTGATATTCTTATGCAATTCTCCCTTGAAGAATAGATTTGGGGTAAGGCTATTTTCAAAAACATGACATCCATAGAACTATCAAAACGTTTAGTTTTGTGTGGGACAATAGCATTTGTACCCTCTTTTAATGTGTGAATACTCCTAGAAATGAACCTAAGGGCTCTGGTGGATCAAGTTGCGCAGTGAAGTGAGAGTGAATATGGAAAACACATAACAATCTGGAAAACAGTGCTGAAGAGTAGACATGACCAAGTATGAGGAAAGGATTGAGAAGTACCTGATGCTGAACCCAGACCTGAGAGAGAATGGGCACTTGCTGGCTCGGGACTCGGGGCACCCATCCATTCCCGCCCGTACAGCATATCACTATTCCCTCACACCCCGTCCCACCCGAGTCCGAAGGCACATGTGTTTCCCCATCCCCGCTATGAAACCATAATCAAATCCTGCCCCACCTCCCATTCCGACCCGACCACGATTTCCTTTCCTTTCCCCTCTTCATTCTCGTATTTTTCAAAGATCCAAAACATGATTTTGACTTCCAAAAGATGCAAACCATAAAAAGTTAGGTAACTATGCAGAAAATCGTACATCAATTTAAATGTCAAAGAAATCTTTCAGAAATACAACCCATACCTAAATCAATACCCACCAACATAATCTGAACAAGGTCCATACCCAAATACAATAAAATCACCCACATACATTTCGAACACAATCCATCAAAAGAAAGATGCACCACGCCAGAGAAGAAAGAAAAAAATGGATTGTCAGTAGAAGAAGAACGAAAAAAAGGATTTCGCCCACCACAAATTGATTCTTCAGATGAGGGTATTGATTTTAGTCATCCATTACCCGGTGTCGACCTGAGAAGCTCAACGCAGATTTATTTACTAAGTTTATGGAGCCCATGGAGGCAGTTCACGACATGGCAAGATGGGACAAGAGCTCATCCATGGTGTTGTTCTTTGCTCATGATTCATTAAAACCCAAGTTCTAGCGCTTTTGTAGGACTTCTTCAACTGGAAGGTGTTGTTGTGCAGGCAACCACATGATGGATCAGGCTGAGGAAAACGACAAATCAAAAATGAAAGAGAAAACCTAAAGAAGAAAAAAGATTATACTATGTAAATAAAGGGAAATAATATATTTATTCTGGCTACGCGTGGTAATGTTATAATTTAACCCGACTTAACCCGACATCGGGTTTTGAATATTAACCAAACCCGCATAAATTCCTTACAAACCATAGCCCCAAACCCGCTCCTATTGTGGATCTGGCGGCTGCCCCAGTGCATCTGACCCCATTGCCATCCCTAATTCGAGATGGCATCCGGTTGATGAGGTAGGTTGAAGTAAGAACTGCTTCGTCCTAGAAATGTTAGGACATTTTGTAGAACATAAGACAAAGCAATCCTCTGTGATGTGTCTCGTTTTTCGCGTCGGCTACCATTTTACTGGGTATCAACACATGAGCTTTGATGCTGGATTATCCTTGTTTTAAAAAAAATACTCTCAAGATATCTCAAAATATTCTCTTAGCATTATCAATCTTTAGGGACTTGGATTTTGGTTTGAAACTGAGTTTGGATCATGGTATTGAATTTTTGAAAAATGATGCAAATCTCTGATTTTTCTTTCACGAGAAACAACCAAGTTAGACAAGATGTATCCATGCTGGGAACGAACCATCTAATAAATACTATATTTTTTATTCTGCCTCTTGAAATGTAAAAATATAGAGATCAGAGTTGCGACGTTGTCTACCTAAAATGCCGCATCAACCGGTAAAGCACTATCATAACCGAGACGCTTAACCCTTTTGTAATGTGCAAGAAGATTTGAGTAGTGTGAAAATAATAAGATAAAAGTACAGCTTAAAGATTATGCGCACACAATGTGGAAGGAGACATGGCTAGGTTACGCCGGTTCAAAGAATTGCCTACGCCTCGCGGGCCGAGCCTAAATGCAAGGTGTTTCACTATTTATCAATTAGATTACAAGTTAGACTTAAGTGAGACAGGCCTTCCTTTCTCAGCGCCGGTTTCTCCTAACTATCCCATAGAGAAACATTGAAATAAGCTTCCCTTATTCCCCATACGCATCTGGGTTCATTGATGCCCAATCACTCCATCCCAAGTAGAGTAAGTGTACTGCTCACGAGCAGTACCTGTAGCTACTCTTTCTCCGAATAACAGCTCCTCTAGACAACCTCCTGTTTGTATGCTTAATCGATGATCTGGAAAGGTATCTTCTTCTCCTATTTAAGCATGAATACAGACTTCTATATTGACTAAATCCACATAATTCCAAAATCAAGCTTATACGATCACCATCAATCGGGTTGATTTCCTTACCACCGGCCGACACTTTATGATTTTATTTTTACAAAGGGTTCTATCAATAATGATTGCGCCAATGCCTGCATACACTACTATGAATTAACGAATGGATGTGATGACTCAGAAGGGGCCAAATACGACAAAGGAGTGCCAGAATGCTTAGAAAACTAACACACTTCACATTGAAACAACTTCGATTTTTATTGATAAATAATGAAGGAAACAACTTTTGGAGATACAAGAAATTTGGGTGTCCTAGACGATAATGACACAACATAATTTCATTCTCCTTATCGGAATCAAAACAGACATGACTCGAACTAATAGACTTGCAGCCTTGTGTGTTTGTCTTGTATAGATCCACGATTTGAGTTGATAGAGCCCTCGACTATTATCCTAGCACAACTAATTATCTTCTCCAAGTCCAAAATCTGAAATTCACATAAATCGGAGGTAAACTTAGAAGTAATGCAATAAGATCTTTCAATTAATTACCATAATTTAAAATAGGTTACAAGTGAATTTAGGGACATAGCAATGTTTGCAACAAGCTTATCATTTCGATAAACCGAATCAACATCCTCACTTTTGGAGAATGAGCCATATGCTATATTTTGGCGCTAAGTTTCCCTCAGAGGGCTATAATCCCTTAATAAAGATTTCTTCCCCACATGCGGATTCGAGAGTTTCGAATCCACAATCCACACATCATTATGACTGAAATTTGCATTGAACATGCAAATCAATTTTGGCAGCCAATGAACCTATTGTGGTACATATGTTTTGATTAGTAATCTTCCGAAACATTTTCTCTAAAGCTTTCATCTGTTCCTTGCTAAATGGGATGGATTATGTAATTTTACTCTCATCAGTAGCAACTGCATTCTCACGACTCTCTTTTTCAGCTTCATATTAGCTGGTTTCCAATCATTGGGCTTGCCATGAATCTTCTAACATGTCTCATGTATTACCTAGTCTTCTGCAGAATGTCCAATACCATGGTCTTCCTTCTTAATCTTGCTTTCATTACCTTGATTTCACAGCTAAGGTCGATGAATTTTCTAAATTGTCGAGACTTTGCACACATCTCCTAGCATCACTCATTTCCTAAGTTCCTCCTCAAACCTTTGAAAACACTTCTCCCTAATCTACCTCGAATTTCATATCTGTCTTGATTGAGCTAACATAACTGATGATTCTCTTGTTCTCAACAACCCGTATGTATCTCAAGGCATCTCCTGGACACCAACCATGCTCATCAAAGGTATGAAGCTGTTGCCAAAGACGAGAAAAGGCATTATAATACTGTGTGGCATTCAAACTCCCTTGCCGCAAGTCATGAATTACAGATTCGAACTCAAAAATGGCTGAAGTGCTGTCTCTGGTGGAGTAGAATTCACGAGCAACCTCCCAAATTTCATCCGTTGTCTCATAAAGCCAAAAATTCTCTCCAATCTCATTAACCATTGAATTGATCAACCAAGACTTCACCATATTGTTTTCCGATTTCCATTTTCTATAGGAGGCATCTTGGGCTTGAGAGGAGTACCTTTCCAATCAAATACTCGCCCTTCCTTTTCTCACGACAAACATAAACACCGTTAGACCATTGCTTCAGAATTATTCTATTAAGACTGGGTGGCTAGTGATTGGGAATGAAACATTTTCATAATGGTGGGAGGTTGTAGTCATTCTTCATTTCCTTAACTAACATCCGGGCGGCCGGAATTTATGCTCTACCACATGCTCACTAGGAGCTTTGAATGGAAGAAAGATTTTTTTTCTAGGGTTCCTAAAGTACCAAAGGTGGCTCGTGATACCATGAAGCTGCTAAAACTTTTTCTTCATTGATTCAATCCATTCAGAATACAAGAGGAGGACAACACACACAATATGGAAGTTAATCTCATTCCTAATATGTTACAAACTCAGAATAAAGTTCCTAATTATATACAAATCCTATAAGTAAAGTGCAATTACATGCTATAACAATATATGGAAAACAAATTCAAAAAACCAAAACCACTAACTTATTCCTCCCAACATACTCGCCTACACTTTTCAACAAGAATAGGCATTTTGACTACTAGTGTCAACAAAATTAGAAAAGATAGAATTATTTACCTGTCAGAAGTGGTCAGTTATGACTTCGATTTGTATAGGTCCCTTGATGGTTGTTTTTCCTCCTTGATTAAATCAAAGTGAGAGTCTAGTAGAGCCTAACTGTTTTACTTGAAGGTGGAACTTGTTGGTTTAGGAATTTGTATGTCAAATATGGATGACTGTGAATGCCAGATTAACTTAGATATGGATGATTATGACGTGGGGATTTAGACGTAGATGGGGGTAAGCTGCTAAGGATAAATCTCCTACTTAATTCTATGAATGAAGTCTCCAAATAATAGATAGAACATTACAACGGCCAATCTTCACAAAGGAAATATCATAAGAGACGTAAAAAATTTTCGAAGTGGTGGATGATGATAACATTTTAACCTTTTCGAGGGGTTACCATCCAGGATTTCCACTTTTTTTTGCCGAGATTAGTTCTTTGCCAAGCAAGGAGGGTTTGCGAACCGTCGCGGGGAAAATCACTTGAGCCAACAATGGCTTAAAAGATCCCACAAGATTCCCAGCTTACTGGGAAATGAATTAGCAATTGTGGGGAATGAGTCGCAAGGATCTATAGGTTCGAAAGTCAATGACCCAATAACTCTAGAACACGAATTCCCATTTTGCACTTCCTCACTTGGTTGGGGAGTAGGTAGGGGTTTTTGGGTTTGTTTCCTGTATGGTTTTTTTTTTTTCGCTTCCTTTTGTTCACGACCCGTACTTGGGAACTTTTCCTGACTTTATAATATTTGTTTTTTAATAATAAAAAATATCCTAGGGAAGGGCTTATCCAAGACGAAAAAGATACGAATGGGAATTCTTATCGAAATCGAGTGAGCGAGCAAGTACTATGACGACCTTAATGGTTCCCAAGAAATTCTTAAAATCCTCAATCTCACCTTATGAGATTAATTTGTTCATTGCCAACATTGGAAACTTTGTTGTCAACCAAATCCAAACGCTTAATTAATGTTTGCAGGCTTTTGCATAGAGTTTCCAAGATTAGTCCCTCATAAGTCGTTTCTTCCTACACTAGATACATCATTTAATGCCTGTTCATTGTTCAAAAAATTGCCATTGGTGGAGGATTCACATTGTTAGAGTAGTCAACAACTTATCATAAATAAGTGCCTTTGAAATGGCAATGTGTTGTTGAAATAGGATTCAAAAATAAGGAAAAGGTACTACAAATGAAGATTGAAAGAAACCAAGGAGCCTATTAGGTACCATGCAGGTGAGCACTTTGCTTTCATTAATTTGTAAAAGAATACAACCCCTATATTTATATACAACAACAACAACAACAAAAAGATGAAAAAGAATTGGCAATTGTCCTAAAATTGAAAATTACAATTATACACATAAGTATACCTAAATGTATTGTTAAACTGTATATCTACTCTATGGAAGATACAATATCATTTATTCAAGTATAATAATCTTTGAATAAAATGGTATATACGATCGTAACAAGCTCTTATGATCTTCAACATTACACATAAATATTTTCTAACATTATTTGGCATTAATAATAATATTTGCTTGACATTAGAATAATTTTTTATTAATAAAAAATATTTATATTATTAAGTATTGCATGTAATATAATTATATTAATGTACATGTAATGCAAATTAATCGATAAATATCTTATATAGATCATATTTCTACTTTTTTTCACTGAATTTCTTTTAAAGCACATAGATAAAATTTAAGGGCAAGATTTAAAATGAGATGATTTCTACATGAAATTAAAATAGAAGATAAAATGGTAATAGACATTTTTGGCCATACATATCTCTCAATGTCAAATTCTTTCAATGTTGTGTGTCCCTCAGACTGCTTTCTTTGTATCAAGCTGGGTCGTTAATACACATTCTCCTTTTTTTAAAAACAAGAAAACAAAATGGAAAAACATATTCATTGGTTCAATTAGGACAAGCAAAAAATCATGAAGGCAATATTGACGTAGCATTTCGTTAAATGTGGAAATTATGATATGAAACCAAAAGAGAACTTACATGGTCATAAATGGACTTCCATGAAGTCAGAACATGAGATGCCACACTTGTGCAAGCATACTCCATCTTACTTTGATTTCCTCAGTTTGGAAGCAATTAATAAATAAAGCACCTGCAATCCAAAGTTTTTGCAAATGACTCGTGACGATGAGTTCCGTTGATGTGCGCTATTTGCACAGCTTGTTCTATGCTTGATGGAAGACCGCAATGCCTCGAAGCCTGTGCAATTTGTCACCTCAAGCCTTTGCAGCCTAGAAAGTCGTTCTAAGTTACAAGGTAGGTGAATGATAGTCCACCAGTTCGCATCTGATCGCACGAGGCTAAGGCACAATGGGGGACTAGTAAAATATGAACTTCTTAGACAACACCGGAAGAAGGTATGTCTTATGGTGAACTCATATGAATTAAACTCACCTATGCGGCCTCAAATTCGAGTCTCTTTGAACATTTCCATGTTCAATTTCAACAAGTTGGAAGGTCCGGTTAGAGGCCTGGGTTTCAACTCTTAGCTTACAACTGGGGAAAGAATAGTGGTTTCACATACCAACCTACGTATTGAAGATGCTCTGTTTATGCAGTTTTCCAAATTCAAAATGAGTTTGCACAAGTATCCAAGGGATGCAGAATCTCAAGCAATTTGTACATCCTTTGAGAACCAACACTTCAAGATTAGGCTCTTTAAAATCGGGAGTTTTTTGGCACCGAGTAACCGACATCCACTAATTCACGTTTCCAAATATCTGTAACAAACACTTAGATCACTCACACTATCACGCAGCATCTCGAAAAGAGAGTAACCACATACCTTTGTCCTCCCGGCAGCTTAGTAAGATGGCTATGAGGCATGGAGAAGTGAGCAAGATTCTCGCACCCAAGATCGGATGGCAGGGATTCACAAGGGTATTCATCCCATTGTAGATACTTCAACTCATCAGATTGAAATTTGAAGTCATCATAAATGTGCAATTTACATTTCATCCTTCCCTTGGTATGCCAAAGGTTAGATTGGTAGATTTTACCAAATGTGTTAGTCATTCGGGGAAAGGCTTTACCCAAGTGAAGCCACTGCCTCTAAACCGGATAAGTTGAGAATATGCTCAACTCTTCACTTCCTAAAAGCAAGAGCAAAGAATAACTTAAAAACATATAAATTTATAAGAGCAAAGAATAACTTACAAACACATAAATTTATACACACATATATATGCAGTGTGTATGTATGGATTTAGGTGTGATTAAACTGAAAGTTAGGTCAAAGTTCCATTGGCTCTACTACGTATTTGGGCCTCCCCCTGGGGGCCCCGCACAAGTCAGTCAGGATTTGGGATACCATCGAGGAAAGGTTCGTAAAGGATTAGCCACTGTGCCGTCAATATATCTCCAGCAAAGAGCTACACTTATCTAAGCACCCCTGGTCGATCCTCCCTGCATCTATTTCATGTCAAGCCTGATCCCGGTGCCCGGTGTGCAAAAGGCTAGAAACCAGGGACTTTCATGGTGAACTCCGAAAAGCAAAGCCTTATTTGGTGAGTTTGGGCCACCAGATGTACAAATAAAAGGTTGGCGGCTCGGGGGTCGAGGTTTACACAAGCCAAACAAAAGCCTTGTTAGAAAGTGGCAATTGGTGCTCCTAGCTACTCACAGTAAGTCGTCCCACAAAAAACACGAAAGTGGTGCCCTAGTTTTTCTAAGTCGTCCCACATCTAAATAAATAAAAGGGAAATCACTATTTTTAAACAAGCATGGCCTGTAAAAGATTTGATATCACCGGGCCTAGTAACGTGGGCTTGTAACCTGAGCCAGGGTAATGTGGTCAAGATTGGTTTGCTTGGAGTAGGTAGGGCTTGATGGGGGACCATCATCCGGTTTGCCTGCCCAGCAGGAGTTTGTTTGCCCTGCCTGGGTCGGCCCAAGTTCCTAAAGTCGGGAGGAAACACCTCCCGCTTCTTCGATGGTGGAAGGGATTACGCATCGAACCCCTGCCATCCGGCTCGCCTGCCTGGGCGGGCGAGTCGGCTTGACGGCCTGGGTCAGGGCCTTCAAGTTCCTGAAGTTGGAGGAAACACTTCCTGCCTTCTGTGTGGAAGGATTACAGACTAACCCCAATGATCATCTGGTTTGCCCATTCCAAGTAGGGAGTCGGGCTTGACGGCCTGGGTCAGGGCCTTCAAGTTCCTAAAGTAGTGGAGGACACTTGTCAAATCTCTCTCGCTCTCTCTTCTCACGAAGGATTGGCTGCGATCGAATCCCTCTAGTCGGATCATCTAGCTTGCCCATTCCAGAGTCACTCATGGCTCGGGTCAGGCCTTCGCAAGCTTCTAAAGTGGTGAGAACAACCTGTCACCCTCGCCTCTTCGATGGAAGGATTACAGACCGGAACCCCAATCTCAATCCAACAACCACATTTTTAGGCCCATAAGGATGGCAATAAGATTTTTATCCCCACATCCATCTCTTGTTTTTATTTGCAAACTTTGTATCTATTTCACTTCTCTTCACAAACTTTTGCAATCAACAAAAATGATCATTATATATATGTTATATATTTTGTCTTTAATTAGTATAAAATATCGTATCATTAAAATATTTAAAATATTAAGATAAAGATAAAATATATTTATAAAATAACTATAACTTAAATGATTCTTTTAAATAATATTTTTTTGAAAATAATTTAAAATAATTTTAATCCTATAATATAAGAATAATGACAAATATAAATTTAATTTCATATTAACATCACATAGAACACCCCAACATATAGGTGAAATGGTTGGGGTCTCTTCTAACTTAATCTGAAGTCTCGAGTTCGAGCCTGGTATAGTCATGGTTGCGTGCAGAACTTACCTCCCTTGAACCATCTCACGAATGAGATTAGTTTGAGGTGGTATGCCCAAAGGTACTGTGTGTATACGGATCCGCCATAATATAGCAATTTATTATTAAATTATAAACAAAAAGTTGTTGCAAAATTCTAAAAAATTAAAATTAAAATAATATTAGAAATCGCTCTTTGAAAAGAATGACAAAAGAAAATAATAAAAGAAAAAGACGATATTGAACCAATAAACGTCTTTCAAAAGACTCCAGATTTCACATTGAAGGAATAGTCTTTTGAAAAGACGATTTCTAAATTGAAGAATTGAAAGATTGAAGAAATTGTTTATTCAAAACACGATTTTGAGCAAATCTCGTTTATTTAAAACACGATTTTCAAACATCTCTTTCCTAATCAGCAAAAAACTGTCATAGAATTAGAAATATTTTTTTAAACATCGTATTTTATATATTATTTTCTAAATAAGCCGTACTTATGTGAAAAACTTTAAAAACTCGTGAAAGTTCCATGTAATGCTCCTACTAATCAGTTCAAAATCGCATTTCATTAAACATCAAAATCAGAATTGAATCTAATCTTATCAGATCAATTCTTGAAGACATCGCTTTAAACAAAAGATCTCTACAATTCTCTTGTAAAAATAACATTTTGTCCAAAAGGGTTATCCTTCAAGAAAAATACTGAGAGAAAAATATGGGTATTTATAAATGTTGGTAAGCCAAGGATTTCACTTGTGCATTTCTAATACCTAAATCAATAGAAATACTTCCTATTTGTCAACGTAGGTTAGATTGAAAGAAACAGCTTAAACTCAATGTGTTTTAGCGATTTTTCTTATTTATTTTCTTTCTGTTTATTTGCTTAATTTTGCAACAATAACAAAATGTTATGGGTTGTTAACGTTTTCAATAAAAATTAATTCTAATTGAGTTATTTTATTTTGCGTTTGTTTTGGCATGAATAACCTATAGCTCATTAACTTTGGTTGCAAGGATTAGACCACATAATCCCTAAAAATTAACAAAAATCAGCATGTTAATTAATTAACCGGAAGAAATAAAAATAAAGCCAAAATTAATTTAAAGGAAAAATTTAAAGAAAGTGACATTGTACAAATTAGTGAAGTGGTCACATGAATAAGGAAAAGAGCGGGAAACAAGATCTGCCATGCTGTACAAAAGTCTTGACTCGAGTCTACGAAAGAATGCAAAATAATTGAGAATCGAATATCGATGCTAGCCTCTTATTAAACAAAAAAAAGAAAAAAAAATATATATATATATATATATATTTAATAATGCTTTCATTTTTTTTTAATAAATCCAGGGTCTTAACTTTCTTTGAAAGTTCCTTGAAATTTAATGCTTAATTTTTTATATTTTAATAAAATCCAAATTTTATTAGAGTTATTGATTTTATCACAAGACTGTATGCCTACAAGATAAAAATAGTTTTAGAATTCTCTTTTGTATTGTTCTTACAAAAATATTTTCGAAAGTTGATAAATTTTTTTATGTTTTTAAATATATAATCTATTATTTTCTTAATTTTATTAAATATAAAAATTAAAATATATATGTCCAATTTTATGTTTTTAATTTTTTTCACGTGTTGTATTATATGAAAACTATTCAATTTAAATTTGCAAGTAACACAAAAATAATTTATATTATTTTATTAAATATATAAAATAATATAATGACTTTGACTTGGACTAACTAAAACATGTTAAATGATAAAAAAGTAAATAACAAGAGATGGATGTATATGTTTTCCATATTTTTCCATGAGCTTTCCAGAAAACTTCAAAATACGAGAAATGGTTTACTTCACTCATACGTATCCATCAAATTGTTGACTGCTTTGATATCTAATCGCTCTCCCCAAGTTCCAACGCCTTAATCCTTATTATCAAATAATGAAAATATTCAAGTTATATTATTTATTTAATTATCATTAGATTAACGAACCTATTCCAACAAAACCTTGTCAAGAGGTATATTTTTAAATAAATGATACAGTTAACCCATAATATAAGATCTCAAAAATAGAGTCTCATGATTCCTGTTTCTGAAAAACTGTTGAAACCAAGAATTACCATTGTGTTATCTGAAACTCTCTTCTTGTTATCTATTTTAGTGTTTTTTGTAAGTCTGTAAATTGAAACCAAATAGTCTGAAAATGTAATAATGAAACTCAAAAACACTACTTTTTTGCCTCAAACTCTGTTATCTATCATTGTTTGTTGTGTTCTCAAATTTTTTTAGACTGAAACCAAAATGATGGTCTCCATTGGGAAAGGCATGCACCCCTCCTTGAGTTTTCATGTACAAACGAACTCCTCATTGTAATCAACGCCTCATATATAAACCGTAGCTCAACAAGGTCCCCATCGATTTTCCATGTCACTAATCAATCATATTAGTTCTATGTAATTAACAACAAATATATAAATATATGATAACATTTTATTGATTATAATATTTATTAAATTATTATTATTTACTATGGTAAAAGAGTGAAATAGGGCTTTTAATATAATATATAAAAATAATTTAATTTTCAATGGTTTAGTTATTTTTCACTTTTTACATACTTTCTTTATTTATCTTTAAAATAAAATACATGTAAAAACAAACAAACATTATTTATACTTAAATAAATAAAATATATTTAAACGTTGAATTTTAAATAAATATTTTATATATTAATTTACTTATATTAAAATAAATGTTGAATTAAAATTATAAAATTTTAAAAATCATGAACTTTAATTGTGGTAATAATCACTATAGGTGTGGGTGGGTCCATGATAGTTGCCAGAAGAAACAAAAGATAGAGAGGTCTCACATACACATCATGTGTGGGTCATGTAATACCACGTCAACACTTAATATAGCTATAAGGATCGTTGATTACGACAAAATCATTTACGACAGCACCTTCATTGAAAGCTACCATTCATAACTGCTTTTTTCTTTTATTTTCTATTTTTGTAGACAAGTCCTATTATACTAACGGAAAATCCTATTTGTCCTATCAATTCAAGAAAGATAAAGAAAAAGTGAATCTAAAAGGTTAGCTATTATAAATTCATTATTGTTTTTATAAATATTAATATTAAGAAAATATTACAATAATTAATATTTATAGGCTAAAATAATAATGTAAGACACTTATATACCACTTGGTATTATGTACTGCAATTTAATGAGAGATGCTTAACAACTTCACTAATACCAATAATAATATCAAGAATAATAATATAAAAAAAGGAAAAATATTAATCATCTTCAAAGTACAATGGATTGAATATACTATAAAAGACTGGTTTTTCATACCTATCATTTTCTTCTTATCTAGTATGAACTAAATACAAATCATGATTATTCCATATTAACCTTCATCAAAATAATGCAAATAAATATAACAATATATACATTTTCCAACTCCACTATGCACTGTAATTTTCACTGTAATTATTTTAGATATACCATTGTACTCTTTCCACTTATAATTACTTATTAAGAAATATTTTTTTATTTGTACATAGCTTATCTTTTTTAAAAATTGTGACTCATAAACAATTAAAGACCTTATGATTAGCAAGCATATACAATTTATATTATAATTCACCCATTAATACATAACAAACCGAATGATACTTGATTGTTAGATACCAAATAAATCGCTGGAACTGCCAACTCATCACAAAATGAGGTCACTCTTTCAAATGTTCCAGATATATAGATATCTGAAAACTCCAAAAAGAGGTTAGAATTGCAACTCAAGGGATAGTAAATACAAGAGAAGCTGGTGATTCATGTAAGGAAACCCACGACTCTTATGGAAAGATATTCAAACGAGATGGTATAGTTATTTAACCAAAGTTACCTAAAAAAAAGATGCTATTATTATTATTTACAGTCAATTTTTCCTCTTGCAACTCCTAAGATTCAGTAATTAGTTTTCTTATTAGAACCAATGAAACATTGTTCCAAACAACCTACATCCAAGAACAAATATAACAAATGTATACCTTTTCTCACCACCCCACGTTTAATGTCTCCAATTATAAGTAAATCTAAAAGGTTAAAGGAAAACAAATCATCACTTAATAACTACTATAACAGAAAGAGATTTAGAAACTCAAATAATACTTGGAACCCCAAATCCGTTAATCGTGCCAACTCACATGAAACATGCAAGCAAAACTATCTACCTAATTTACCTAATTTGTTTAATCAAATTTTATATCCAACTATGCAAAATAGGTTAGTCACACCGTATTAATGTCCATATTCACATTACACTGTATTATTATTTGGCCATGTAATTAAAGAAGAATAGATTCTTGTCTAAAAGGTTAAAAATCAATATTAATATGGATTACCATATTTAAAACGCTTTTTTTTTATCCTCACAAAAAGAAAAAGAAAGACCAACTATTTTAATCAATAAATACATAATTCAAACCCAATTGTCAGATTCTAACCATTCTGGCCGAAGGTACAACACCAAACCTGGGCTCTGGACTAAAAGCCCAAACTTCCTACCCCTACAACATCATCGGGCTTCCCTCACAGACAAACCCACCTAGGACCTAATCTTCCACCATCTCCTCAACTGCACCAAACTAATTACTGATCCATCAACCCCCCCAACTGGTTATAAGAGAAGATGAAATAAGAAGAAGAATAGAGACTTAGTATGAGAAGAATCCCACAGCTACTCAAAGAATGAAAATTCATAAAACAGTATCTATACTTGATCAGCTCATCGAAACTCATTCATCCATCTCTGAGAGGGATCAGATTAACACTATCCAACATCACTCACACCAAATTAGAAGGCATAATTGCCCAGTAAGCCTAGCACACGTTCAAATTTCATCCACACATTCTCTTCGGCGTCGCATCACTAATTAGAGAAGGAGCGCACAACTGTGTTTCCAAATAAGGAATAAACACTAAAAGAACCATTAAGAAGAGTTATGATACATTAAATGAACACCGTAATTCTCTGTTAAAAACTATGATTGGTAATAAGCAATCTTATAGTGGATATTAATCAGCACTTACTTTTTTTCTTGCTCCTCGCTTTCCCACCTTCACCATCAAGCAACCACTTTAGAATAACTCATCGTCTTTCCAACAACAAGGAAACAATTAATTTATTTAAATCAACAATCTTCACCATTCAAGCAACCAATGCACTCGTACCACCCTTTATCAAGTCTTTCCCGAACAACAAGATAACAAATTAAATGTAATAAATCAAGAATGAATATAATGAAAGGGTTTCATCCCTCAATATAGGAATAACAAAGTAACTCATCCAAAATGCTCAAATGAACCCAGATGGTACTTCGTTTAATTTCTCAACAAGAATAGGAGACCAATTATAATCAACTACACCACAACACTAGGCATCAATCCCAACCACCTCGCCTTTAACTGTTTAGCCGATTCCTCATCATCCGACTCAATGTCTCCATACTGCCACATGTTCAGTCGTTTGCCCTTTGCTTCTTCCTGGAACTCTTCCAAGTTATCGAGGGCAGACTGTCTCTCCCTGGAGTCCCACCTCTTCTTTCTTTCTAACCTTGCAAACCCTTCCTCAAATTTTAACAAACTTCAGATAAAAGGGTCTGAGGCCTACAATACGAGAAGAATGATTCTGTTAGGATACAGTTTAGGTTAGGACTATCAATCTACATGTATCACCAAAACTGTTCTCTGAGCATCGTGGCAGCTGACAAGAGCTTCGGACCTTTTTGTAAGCCCTGTTTGAATTCGTGTAGGTATTTCCAAATCCAGTGCAAATCTCCTTTCAGGAAAGCAGGTCATGGAAAAAGAAACGCGTCCCAATAACAAAAACCTCAATTCCATTTAGTCTTTGTTCACTTATAAATTTGGATGCACAAACACTCAAAGAGGCGCAGTATTAGTAAAATTAAAAATGCCTGCCTTGAGAGTGGGCCTCCCAAGCAAAGTGATTACAAATTCCGATCCCAACTACCAAGTGCACTACAAACGAACACTCTTTCCAGGATTCATGTTCATTAGGTATGGCACAACAAAACATTCTCCTTAAAACCACCTCACCACATATCCCATTACTCAATCCACCAAGATTGGTACCAACTTTTCAGCTGTCCTAATTTTTTTTTATAATACTCCATCAAAGTTCAAGATAATTTTTAAAGATAAATATATAAGAATATCATGGAACCAATATCATAACCATTTATTTGGTATACACTATTATCCACACACACAAGAAAAATTAATTAGGGGCAATAATAAGAGACAAGAAGAGCCTTTGAAAACAAGGAACATAATGAAAAGTATGGCTTAAGAGGGATGGTGAGCTCACCCAAAATTATCGCACAAGAGCATCATATCAATATCATTCGACACAATGATAATCTACTTGCATATGATATAAGGATCTTCGATATCTTGAACTCCACGTCCAAATTTATAGGAGGTGTGACTTTGCGATATAATTCAAAACACAATCCTTGAAAAATGCCATATCAAAAAGCTAATCTCATTCTTGCATGACGACCTGCAAAGTGGAAATAGGACAACAAGATCCACGATACACTTAAATCGGGCTGTTATGACTTAATCGTGAATATTATTGTCATCAGAAAGGAGATCTTTTCATAATCCCACCCTATGGTTTTTCCAAATCATGGATGAAGCCGTATCATTTTTCAGACAATATCAACACATTTTTACCGTACGATTTACTATATATGATGCTATTCATTTACTTTCTAGGTTTAAAATAGAAAATATTACACATTTTCCTTTGATTGGAACAAGGAATGGAGGCCAGTTTCTGTGTTCGCACCTATCTAAGTAGGTACCATGTATTACTCTTGTTCACTTTGAGACAATGGATATATGACTTAGGTTTTATAGGAAAGTACGAAAGCGAGAGAACAAGTAAAAATATTTTAATGAGACAAACAACCAGCATGGGAGTATGTAACATTACAAGTGCAGCATGTGAACCTCCATCTATGGATGGGAATTGCTTTGTTCTTCTCCATCTTTCAGCCTCTTGGTAAAATTCCTAGAGACCCTGCTTGCTGCTTCTACATGCAGGCCATAAATTAGCCAGGAAACAAAAGATGCCCATTCCGCTGTCCCCGCCTCAGGAAGAAACTTTATTTTTGGCTCCATCAGCTTCAACATCCCAACCGGCTATTTCCACCATAAGCCACCAAAGATCTCAGCTCCGGTAAAGCCAAAAATGCATCTCGCTATCTCTAGTTTTTAGTTCAACATTTCACGATATCACACAGACCGTAAGTTGTGGATCGATCGCAAACTCCACAGATATTAGTACTATCTTCCTTTTCACGCGGAACATGTTTGGCCTGATCTTGGCCAAAGAAATAATGCCAACCCATCTCTCTCTTTGGTTCATCTAGATTAACTACCAATGTTCACTGATTTTCCATCGATGAATCCACCAAGCTTTTTCTCCACGTGTACAATTTGCTCCTAATTGCTCTAATGAATCAAGCTTATGTCTGGAAATCACATCTTCCCTCATTCGACTTGTCCGCTGTCAGAAATTCACCGCTTCTTTCAAAGTCTTCTAACCGATCCAGACAAAATAATCAAGATATGCTAAAATTGAACAACAAGAAGAGCGAAGGTTGGAATCAATAAATACCGCCATTTTGCTGCTTTCAAGTGTTGCTGGAAAGACTTCACGCTTATGATAATCTATTGATGTGAGTAGCTTGGTCCTAATGGCATCCTGAACAAGGCCTTCCTCATGCAAAAGAAGGCGGAAAATTGACCCATCCTAGATATTAAACCAAAATCTTACTTTTTTTATATTCATTTTATAATACGGAGTATTCATAAAGATTTCAAATATTTCAAATACGCCAACCAAGCCACTCGCACCCCGCTGGTTTTGGCGGGAACAAGAAAAAGAAGTGGGGATGGTAGGCTTAAAGAGCAGCATAAGTTTAATTTCACAATTCACAGTTTCACTTAGGGCACTTAAGAAGAAATTAACATGCACCATGCTAATTTCGATCCCACACTTCGCAGAGCTGCAACACAAGAAGCTAAGGAGGAAGCGACTTCTACCAATTAAATGTTTACTCGTGGGGATGGACACAATGATTAGCACTGTTCAACCATCTTTCATAACACAAAATCTAAGGCCCAAAATAAAAATGAAGCCATGAATATTCATTTTAACGACACATTCGCTAAAATAAAATGCGATTTCACTAAAATGAATCCAAATAATCGCCTCGCTTGAGTTCTTCTATTTTCTTTCTTCTAATCCTCTTTTTTTCTTGGCTTTAAAGAAAACCAACCTGTGCGGAATCTTGAACGACTTCGGCCGCCGAAAACAGAGGGCCAATTCCCATTGGTGAAAGCTCGTCGCCATTTCCAGCATCACCAATACAACAAAAGATGTACAAAAATCCGCTACGTATATATCGAGAGAAAAAGAAGACATTTTTACTTATAATCTCCCGAATTAACAATCAAAATAAATAAATAAAATCAGCAAATAAAGATTAATTGAAAAAAAAGTTGAGAAATGAAGGTGGATTTCGATACGACATCGAGGAGTTATGCAAATATCTTTTACTTCAAATTTAACTGAGTAACCCGGCCTCTAGGGTTTAGAGTCGGGAAAGAAAGAAATATCAAAGATGAACGAGATAGGAGTGGATCCAGTATGACGGACCTCATATAATCCAACACTGCGCCCAAGCTTCCATCTCTTTCACTATCGGGTCTCTTATTGGTTGTGTTTTCCAGCTTCCCACCACTCCATGTTTTAGCAAACGAGTCGTAAATTTTTAAAGGGAGTCCGGCCGCGTGGAGCTACCTTAACCTTTAATTTCCCGGTTTCTGTGGCAAACTTTCAAGCTTTGAGCAATCAGAAAGTACTAGGGTTTCAAGAGATGCCAAATTACAAATCCCACCTGGAAGTCCTTTGAGCTCTTTACAGTTTGTTAGGTTCAATAGAACAAGCCCAGTTGCATACTCAATCGACGAGGGTAGTTCTTCTATAGCCATCCCATCTAAAAAGAGCTTTGATAAATGTTTCATAAACCCTTTGATCTCTGGAAACTTCCTAAGTTTTGAGCAGCCAGAAAGGATAAGAATTTGAAGAGATTCCAAATTTCAATTCTTCCGGGTAATCCCAAGGTTTATGCAACAAGCTCAAGAAAACGAGTTTTTTAAGATCCGCAAGGCTTCACAATGTATGCAAATGAGTACAACCTTCCAACCAATTGTTCAAGATTGGTTGCCCTTGATGCATCTCGGTTTTCAGAATCGGGAGTGATCGAGCCCATGATGTAATTTCTCCGCATCCCGTCATCGTAAAGAAAAGTGGATCAAATAAATAAGCTTTTCAAGATCAACTTTAAGGTATTATGAGAAACACCATAAATATATTATATTCATATAACTTTTCTCCCTTTCCGCAGCAATCAAAAGACAACATAGAAACATGATTAACTAATGCATATTCAATAAGAATAATTATATATTAATGATAATTTGTAAGTAATTAATTAATACTTATTTAATCATGTAATATTTTTTAGTGGAATTATTACAAGAAAAACATACTTAAATTGGAAAATTTAGAGACATTAATATGAGTTTTTCTCATAAAATAAAATTTACATTCACAAATTTCTAAGTCAAAACTAATTTAATAATTATTAAGTAAATTAGCTTATGTTGAATTTATCATTTCAACATGATTCCGCTTTTATTATGTATTATATATATATATATATATATATATATATATATATAAAAGTAAGATGGTTAGCATAAAATACAATCTAGAGAGTAATTCTGTAACTTACCGAGAAGGTGAAAAATTCATTTCACTGCAAGATCACCATCACCGTTTGAATGAAAGATGCCCAGGAAAATGCGAATGGGAGTTCTTCACGATGTCGATTATGAAGGCTGAATCAAAGCTGACAGACTACCTTAGACAGTATCAAGCTCTTTTTCTCGAATCAACCTGACTTTTATTTGTTTTTTTTTTTTCTTCATTGGTTCTTTCCTTTCATAAAAAGTATCCTCATATTCTACTCCCACAAAGAAATGAATCCATAAGCAGTGGCATTCCACTCAAGCCGGGATCTTTTCAATTACTTTTCTCTTCTCGCTTCGACATTATCGTGAGCATTAATTTCCACTGGGTTCACACGCATCTAGGCTTCTCGTGCTTATGGCATCTTCTGATACTGAATCTTCTAGATCTTCTGAATGTTCAATTTCTTCAAGGATGATGCATGAATGCTGGGGAGCATAAATGCGCTGAATCATTGTTGCATTATCGTCACTCATATCTTCAGCACACATCAGACAACTCACAAATCTTTAATGATTTTGATTCCCACTAAGGTAGAAACAATCTAATGGGAGTATTAAATTGAAGGCTGTTTCTCGGGCAGGAAGAGGCGGGTGCAGTGTTAACTATAAATGACTGGACTTTTAATAGTCCATCATCAAAATTAAGAGATGAAAATTCATATCATAGGTAGGACCATTTCTTCAACTATGCAACATGCTACATAATACACTCTATGAAATCCACATCTCGTGATACGCTAACATGTTACAAAACCTAGAAAGTTACTATTATTCCAATTTGGAGATGCATCTATAGATACCATTATCATTGCAAATTAGGTTTATCTATAAATACCATATTTTTATTACTTAACCATTCCAAAAAGATTCCACTTCCAGGATTAAAAAGTCCTGAATAACGCCATGATCCCTTGACAATGGAAAGCATGATGAAATATGATAAAGAAGGCACATTCCATCTGCTTTCAAAACAGAACTCAACTTCTGAATTTCATTGAAAAATTATTTTTGCCAGGCAGTTAAATAAGGAATCAAAATAACATGTTCATTCATTCTCAGATTGGTACGAGCCGAACTTCATGATAGTTTTTCTACAACTTTGTTTTAACACATATTTTTATACAACAAAATCTAAGGAATTATGGACTTTTTTACATATATTCTATATATAAATAATTGTTCTCAATTAGCATCATTTTGCATTATTCCTTTTGATTTGTTGGAAATTGTAATTATATCAACAAAGAGATTAATGAAAATGTGGTCATAGTTGCACTGATTTATTGTAGAAAATATCCCTAAAATCAACTAGTGATTACTCTTGTATAGCTGTAGTTTTCTGTAGAGATGAGTTTCATTTTTTTAGCCTTTGTAATCTGTCTATAAGGTCTATGTATTTCAGCTGATCAATAAACAATATACCTTTCTACTCATATCAAAATACTTCTTGGTATCAGAGCAATGAAGCCTCTGGGAATCCCATCCTTTTCTATCCTAGATCCCTTTGATAACCCAGTTTTTTGAATAATGCTACATTTCTGAAACCACTTCTACCACATTGCAAAGCCAGCAGTCCCAAGTTTCTGCAATTCTGATTTCATTCCACCAGTTCAGATCATCATCAACTGTTTAAACAGCAATTTCCTGTGCTGGTCTCAGGCTGTCCGTTGTACATCAAATGAGATCGTGGGAAGATTGCTATCTATGGCGAAACTACAGTGCCAGAAAAAACTGATGCTACTTATGCAACTTGGGATGCAGAAAATTCCATGATAATGGCTTGGATGGTGAATGCTATGGAAGAAGATATTAGCGCAAATTATATGTGTTACTCCACTGTCAAAGAGCTTTGCGACAATATAAATCATATGTATTCTAATTTTGGTAATTAGTCTCAAGTTTATGAATTAGAGACCAAATTATATGAACAACAAGGGAGAAAAACAGTTACCACTATATTTCAACATCTAAGGTTAAGTGGCAGGATCGACCTATTTATGGACTACGAATGGAAATACCAGAAGATGAAAAGCACTACATAAAGATGGTGGAGGTTCCAGAATCTTCAAATTTGTGGCTGGTCTTAATTTAGATTTTGATGAGGTGAGAGGAAGAATTATTGAAGGCAACTCTACCCCCATTTGAGAACTTTTTTCTGAAGTTTGTAGGGAAGAAAGTCGAAGAAGTGTTATGCTGGGAAAGAAACAATTGTTGTTGAAATTGAAAATTCTACCCTAGCAACTTCCATTGCTAATGCCACAAGTCGGACTTCCAATGATCCCCGCGGATAGATGAAACCAAATTTGGTGTGATTTTGCAACAAGCCTTGGCATACCTCGTGAAACATGTTGGCAGATTCATGGAAAGCCAACAAATTGGAAACTAAGGGCAAAAGAACAAAAACCCGGAGTACAGCCTTATCAGAAAATGCTGCTGCTAATACTGCTGAGAAATGCCTTCTTTGAGTAGGGCCACAGAACTTCTAAAATTGTTGAAATCCAATCCATCAACTACTGCTCCTGTTGGTTCATTGCGACATCATACTTCCATTAATGAGGACAAGAAGAAGATGCATCCATTGTAGAAATGATGTGAGACCTGAATTGTAAAGTGTGATTGACAGATCCTGATGTTAAGCAAAACAATAGACATGGAAATATGAGGGACTTACCAAATTTAATAAAATAATTTTAACCCACTTTTGTTAGTTGTTTGAAGCACTGTTAAAGATGCTTCAAACATCTTTGCCTCTCCCCCGAACAAAGGTTGCCTTCAGCATGCCCGGCCATTCCTCAAACACAACTCTCGTGGCAAGTCGAGGTAAAACGCCTACAAGGCTCAAAAAAAGAAAAAGAGGGGAAAAAACCAAAAAGGATAATCCCATAAAGAAAAACTAAGAACAGAGAAGATCTTTGAAGAAAAAAACTTAACCCTAGATTCGTGAAACTCATACCTTACAAAATTTAACGGAAAATTTAATCCGATGGCACCATTTCGGTCCGAAGGGTAGTTTCAACGCCTCGTACTTCGCTCGAGCAAGCTCCTTCATTCTTCTTTCTTCTTTCTCTTTTCTTTATTTTCACAATGATGATTTGCCTTATTCCACCTTTATCAGACGCAATTGGTGCTCCTAGCTACTGGGCCATGGTCCAAAACACGCGAGTGTGCCTAGTTTTTCTATCTATCGTCCCACATCTAAATGTCAAATGGAATCAATATTTAAAATACATAGCCTAGAAGATTGATATCACCGGGCCTAGTCACGTGGGCTTGTAACTCGAGTGAGGGTAATAATGTGGTTGAAGATTGGTTTGTTTGAGTAGGTAGGGCTTATGGGAATCAACTGTTTGTCTGCTCCAAGTAGGGAGTCAGCTTGACGGGCTCGCCTGTGGCCTGCACCTCAAAGTTGGAGGAAACACTTCCGCCCCTTCGATGTCCTGATTACGCACGGAACCCCTGTCAGACTACGTCTGTTCCAAGAGAGTCACTGACACCTACCGGGCCGTGGCCTCAAGTTCCTGTGTCGGGAGGAAACATCTCCCGCTCTCTTCTGGCAGCTGACACAGACTGAACTCCCTGTCGACTCATCCGCTTCGTCGATCCCAAGTAGGAGTCGCTTGACGGCCCGGGTCGTGGCCTTCAAGCCCTAAAGTAGTGGATGATCTTGTGTCACCCTCCTCGCTCTTCATTTAAGGATTACGCGATCGAACCTCTAATGGACTTCATTCAGCTTTTGCTCCATATTCCAAGTGTGGAGTTGGGCTTGATGACCGGGGCCTGTGCCTCAAGTTCCTAAAGTGGTGGAGAACACCGCAATACCCTCTCGCCGATGGAAGGATTACAGACGAACCCCAAATCTCAATCCAACAACCACATTTTTAGCCCATAAGGATATGCAACAAGATTTTTTATCCCCACGATCCACTTTTTGTTTTTTGGTTTGCAAACTTTGCATTCATTTCACTCTTCACAAACTTTTTGTAAATCAACAAAAAGGATCATTATATATAATGTTATTATTTTGAATTGAAGGAAATGATTTAACACAAAATATTTAAAATATTAAGATAAAAACATATTATAAAAATACTATAAGAAATGATTTTTTTTTTAAATAATATTTTTGATAATAATTTAAATAATCTTATAATATAGAATAATGGCAATTATAAATTTAATTGATATTAATATCAACATATATATACAATCAACATATAGGTGAAAGAAGAGGTCTTTATAGTTTAACTGAAGTCTCAGCCTGAGCTTGAAATGCAAATGTAATATGTGGTGTTTTTACCTCCTCAGGGTCCATCTCTTTATCACACAGCTGAGGTGGTATGCCTTAAAGGTGTCTTTTCAGTAAGAGACTGATTCGCTCATAATATAATTTGGCTGCCAAATTGAACAAAAAGTTGTTGCAAAATTTAAAAATTAAAAATTAAAATAATATTAGAAATTATCTGTGAAAGATGAGATGGTATGAAAATAATAAAAGAGAAAAGACGATATTGAAACTGAAGAAATCTCATTACTTCAAAGAACACATTCTCATATTTTTAAAAGAATAGTCTTTGAAAATACGATTTCTAACTAAATTGTTTATTCAAACACGATTTTGAGCAAATCTCGTTTGTTTAAAACACAATTTTCAACATCTCTATTTATAATCAAATAAAAAACTGTCCTAGAATTATAACATTTTTTTAAACCTCGTATTTTATATATTATTTTTTAAATAAGCTGCATATAGAAAAAATCCCAAAATCGTGGAAAGTTCCATGTACCTGTTCCTACTAATCAGTTCCAAAATACATTTGATTGAACGATCAAACTAAATTTGGAAATCTAATTCACGATCAATTTTTTGACATCGTTAACAAAATACTCTCTACTATTCTCTTGCACAAATACCTTTGTCCAAAAGGGGCTATCCTCTCAAGAAAAATATGGAGAGAAAATAAGGGTATTTATAAATGTCGGTGTTTCTGGGATTAATTGTGTAATACCACTCAAATCAATAGAAATACTTCCTATTTGTGAACGTAGGTTAGATTAGCAAAACACATAAAAATCAATGTAAAGTTTTTTAGAGATTTTCTTATTTATTTTCTTTATATTTATTGTTTGACTGCACATAATAAAAATGTTATGTTGTTGTTAATGTTTTTTATTACAAAAATTAATTCTAATTGAGTTATATTATTTCATGTCTAATGTGGATGAATAATCTTATAGCTCACTTACTTTGGCTGCAAGTGATTGTAGACCAATATACTCCCTTGCAATTAACAAAATTCAAGGATATTAATTTAATTTAATAGAATAATGAAACAAAGCAAAATTAATTTTTTGAAAGAAAACTTAAGAAATGATATCAAAATATAAGGGTTGTCATAATAAAACAGAAAAGATGGGAAACAAGATCGGTTATGTTGCAAATAAATCCAAATTAATCTAAATAATCCAAGGATGACCCATTGGATTTGGTCATCCATTTCCATTCTCTCTTTGTTTGTTTCCTCACACGCAGCGCATGGGACTACGTGAACTACTCTCTCTAAAATAACATTTGCTATTGTTTTTATTTTGAATCAATATTATTACAATTTTTTAAATGTTTTAAAATAAAAATAAAAAAAACAAATCACTAAATTAAAAACAATGAAAATATAAATGTTTGTTTTCTTTTTTCTTTTATTTTATTTAGCATGATAGAGTCCATAATTCTAACTTCTCATTTTACCAATCATTATTTACATCAATACAAAATATTTATTAATAATATTTAGTAATAATTCTGTTCAGAATATGATATTATCTAGTGTTTTTCTATATTATTCATATTGTTTTTAAAAATAACATTTAGAAGAAAATTACCTTCAATTTATTTTAAATGGTTTGATAGAACAAGAATAACTCATTTTGGATCAAGTTATGTTTGATATCAAATTGATGTAATCCCTTGCTACTTAAGAATAATAAAATTAAAAAAAAAACGAATAAATAAATAGAACGAAATTCTCAAGTTTTTCAATATTATATCAAGACCGTTAAAAAGAATAACATAAGGTGTTATATGAATCCAAAAATCCTAATGAATAAATCCAAAAATCCCAACAGATAAATTCAAAAAATATTAACGGATAAATCTATAAATACAATTAAATAAATAACTAATATTAATAAAATATCATTACCTCAACAGCCTTCTACCTCATTTAGCTATTCTATGTCCCATCATTATGTCTCAAAATAAAATTATTTACAATAAAATAAGAAATAGTTTTTATCAAAATCTCATAGATGAATGATCAACTTTCTAAAAATTATTTTAATCAAATTATCTTAATAATAAATAAAAAAAAAAAGAAACTCATAGAGATGAACTGGAACAGAGGATTAAAATATGGAATACTAATAAATTTGGAGTGTTTATATCGGTCTTATAGACAAACACTCCAATAAAATTTGATAAATCCATGGTTCAACTTTCAGTTTCTAGTTCAGCGTTTCATTTTTTTATATTTTAATAAACTAAATTTTATTGAGTTATTGATTTTATCATCAAGTTGGCTAAAAGGTACTTATCGCATAAAAATAATTTTGGAATTTTCGTAATGTCTTACAAAACAAAATATTTTCAAAGTTGATAAATTTTTATGTTTTTTAAATATAAATTATTATTTGTATTTTTTACAATATCAAAATTAAAATATATATGTCCAATTTGTATGTTTTTAATTTTTTCACGTGTTGTATTGTATGAAACTATCTAATTTAAAATTAAGGTAATAATAGCTAAAATAATTTATATTATTTTATTAAATATAAAATAATATAAATGACTTTGACTTTACTTTGACTTAAAAGCATGTTAAAGGATAAAGAAAAGTAAATAACAAAAGTTTGATGTAGAGTATGTCGTTATTTTTTCCATGAGCTTTCTCGAGAAACTTCTCAAAATAATGGAGAAATGGTTTATCTAATTATAATGCATCCATCAATTATTAATTATTACTCAATCAATTCAGTTCCAACTCTGAATCTCAGTTATTGGAAATTAAATACCAAAACATCAGTTATATTGTTTTATTTAATTATCATTTGATTACATCTAAAACCACCACTAAAAACCTCTATCAACGGAGGTGATATATTGGTATCTTTGTATCGTTTTTCTGACTTAAAGAATTATATATTATGATTAGAATTTCAAAAATTAATTTTGAGAAATTCTAATCATGATTTGCACAAACAACCCTTATTTGAGAATTTTGAGAGTGATAAAATAAAACAATCATCAAATATTTAAATAGTCTTAACTCATCAAAATCATTCTATAGAATAAAACATTATCCAGTGAAAATGAGAAACAATTAAATCCATTATTCTAAAAGCTTTCCAAATCAAAGGAACCTAATTCTATGGTTTGACTCGCTGAGCGTACTACTCTGCTTGTGAGCATGATGACGGCCCAACCATCGGTCTACAAGACAACTTCTATAACATCTAACAAAAATAAGTTATATATCATAATTTAAAGAATATAAATTTAAATGTAAAATTAAATATATAATATTATTTTTTTCCATTTGCAATAAATATTATTTTTAAATACATACATACATGATCCATACAAGTTAAAATATTAGTAAAATTATATAAATAATCAATAATATTATAAATATTAAATTATATTTTTAAAGTTTTAAAATTTTAAAATGTAATTTATATATTTATGATGTCATCGATTCACTAATAAATTGTAAACCGATGATAGAGTCAAATTAAATAGAACAATTAAATCATTCTAAATGCTTTTCAACCAAAGGAACAACCACAAAAGGTATATGAATGAAGGTTTTAACATAGACGCTAACACAGTCTACAAGACAACTTCTATAAAAATCTAACAAAAAGTTACATAACATAATTCAAAAATATAAAGAGAAATGTAAAATTAAATATATAAGATATTTTTTCCCATTTCACAAATCTTATTTTTAGATTATATATATATATATATTAGTTATAGTTATATATATATATATATATATATATATATATATATATTAATAAAAGTTAAATTATAAATTTATAGAGATTATCCATTCCATGAGAATTAACAGAATTCATTCTAGAAAAGTATTAGATGAGCATGTGTGATAGGTGTGAGTTGTTTGATTAAAAGTATACTATGATGGAGATGAATATATGATGATTATACATATTGTATGGATTTTTATGAACTATAAAATCTTGAATGTGTTTTTCTATTATTTTATTTATTTATTTATTTCTCTCGTCAGATATTTTGCAAAGCCATGAGCCGTGAGTTTCATGGTATATTTCTTTATTACTTTTTTATAATTAAAATCTCTATGAAATAGATTATTTAGTTTTAGCTCAACCTTCGTATTTGACTACAAATTGATTTAAATCGATTTATATATATAATCATTCCATATTTATAAATAACTTATCATCACCGGTATAATTATACTTTGATTCTAATTTTGAAAATTCATGTTTAATTACCAATATTTACCATATTAATTTATCTTTCCTTTTTTAAACATTAATTTATCTTCCTAATTACTTACTTTTATTATAGTTTGCCCGCGCTTCATAGGCTCGGCGAGGGAACCCTTTTAAAGTCGGGTCTTTCTTCCTATGGCCCAAAGGGATGGACTATTACTTCAAAAGCCTTGTGGGCTCAAGTAAAGCTCGAATGCATGCAGAGTTTTTAGAGTTATGCTGCACAATTCATTTTTCGGGAAAATATATGGCTTACATCGACTCATTTTCTGCAAATTAATAATCTTTCATGTTTTGAAAAACGCATCATCAAATTTTAATTGACCTGAAAATCGCAATTGTTAATGTGATTTTATGTTAATTTTCTCAAAATGTAATTTATGAATGCGATTTCAAAACACAAGAAACTAATTTGACGATTATTTTAGTAGTTTTGATATGTACATTTTTGAATGTTTTACTAGAAATAAAAGATTAATTTTATTTTATGTTTTTAAACTTGACATTTAAAACAAATCCTTGGTGAAATATCTACTTTGATTACTACTTAAACTGCCCAACATGAACTACCATGTCTACAAAATCATAAAAAAAAACCCACCGATACTAAATAAGAAATTTATTGGAATATTTTTATTTATTTAGTATATTTTATAGATAATAACATACCAAGATCCTCAAAAGGGACACACACACATTAGATAATAAATACATACTTATTGAAATTCAGCAAAAGAAACTTGGATAATTTAAATGAAATTTTAATTTTTTTTTTTTAAAAGTATATATATATATACCAAATGTAATATAAAGATTAAAATATAAGGTTGTCTACGCATAATAGATCTCATTCAATAAAAAAATTTTTTCTAAGGAAAAGAGAAATTTCGTTGATTCAAAAACAACAATAATACATTTCATCCGAATATATAACCAAATTGTTAAAATATTAGAGAAATGACAACGTTAATAGCAAGAAGAAACGACTCAATACCTATGCAATGGTAATCTTTAAATGCCTAGAATGCCTAAGATTTTAGGGTTTGATAAAACATGCTGCATAAATAGAAATGGATAAGACTGCTTCGATCAAAATACGCTGTCGCCCGATTTGCCCACACAAAAACCAACGACCAAACACACGCCACAACAAGTCAACGACAAAAACATAATGAAATAAAGAAAAATCAAATGAAAAGTCAGATTGGCTGGAAGAAACCACTTTATTAAGAGAGCCTAAACATGAGTGGACTAACTATAGGACGGGTGATTTCGTACTGGCAGAAAGGCAAAAATCCACCAATCTTTTCTAACAAGAGGAAAAGAAAGAATGATATTATCTTATTCAATAAATAGTCATGGGTTTAGTTGGAATTTTGCAAATAAACATGATATTATCTACCGAGTCAAAGGAGTCTTCATACTAAATGTGTCATCTTTGAGCAGGAGAAGCCCTGTACTAACATATTCTAAAGTACGGGTGTAGAGGAACCTCGAAACGGGATTTATGAAAATCTCGAAAAATAGTAAATATGTAAAGAATATTCAATTATGATAAAGGAAATTGAAACCGGGAAGAAATGATTTGTTTCGGAGGTAAAACGGACTAAGAAGTGAAAGAAAAGTGGACATGTGGTCCACTTAAAGAAAAAATAATACATAAATAACAAACGTTTTAATATTTGTCTCGCATGCAGACTCCGGAGCAACGCAGATTTTTATTTTTATTTTTTTTCTCTCACTTCTCTCTTCGATATATGGAAATCGGATCATCGGATTTCGTCGGGTTAAGAACGAAAAGTGCTCTACTCGACGAGGGCTACATGTGAGTACCAAAAACAAGGGATTTTGCTGAGATTTTAATTAAATATTCGGAAAATCCTAATTTTTGGTATTTTCTCGCATCTACGCTTCACAGTTTCTAATTATCGGAGCAGAGGAAAGTAAAGTTGATCCACTATCGCAAGAGTTACGATGGATACCAAAATCTCGAGCTAGTCAAACTTCATGAGGTATGGAATTTCCTACTTTGGAATAAAAAGTCATATAATGACATATGTCGCTTTCTGGGTCTTAATAAAGTTATGGTAGATTTGAAGTCCCAAAATTTTGGGACCGAATATTGGGAATTTTCAGATCGATTCCTGGCAAATCTAACCGTATTGAAGGATATAAATTAGATAAAGAATAGAATATATATGAGAATAAAGAGGATGATATATTAGATGAATGATATGAATATAGGAATATATGAAATGCATATATGATATAAATACATGAGATACAAGTATAAGATTAGACAACACATAGAAATGCACAAATGATAGGTGATGGGGATATAACCTGGGCTGTGCATTTCATTCTGCCACACCAAAAGAGCTTGAGGACTGGTATGTTCATGTCCTTCCATAATGTACCGAACAAAGGCCCAAAATTGCTAGGTCTTAACATGGATTTGGAAGAACAGAGTGTTCATACACGGTCGTAAATAAACCATATTTTACAAATAACAAGATAATATTCCCTGACGTCCTCATTCGTTCAACCAAGTCCTATTATAAAGGGAAGGAAAAGCAACGTAAAAACCGTTAGCTGGATACCCCTGGTCAAGGAAGGAGGATTATTCCAAACTCCTTGACTAATCCATTGCTAAATCTATACCAGACTACATGAGGAAACCTTATCCCCTCCAAAGGGAAGAACCCCTAATCATCGTCCAAATCACGAATATCCACTATAAATACAAGGTCAGCTCCAACACCCAAAAGGCACGCACAAGTAACCCAAGATGATCTCTCTCTCCGAGACGTGACCGACTTAGGTACCCAGCGGCCCCGGGCGAAGCCCACGCCGGCCCCTCTTCATTCTCGGGTTCTCTCAGAGGAACGCGCCGCATCCGCAGCCCGTAGACGACATCGCGAAGAATCCTACCCCGTACCTCAAACGATCCAAATATCCTCCGGGGCTCAGCCCACCGCCAGCCTCACCCAACCTTAACGACGCACTCCAAACACCTCGCCCGTTGAAAAAGGCATCATCGCTTGGCGCCGCCTGTGGGAACGACAATCTTTTCATAAACATAACGATTCTCGCCATCGATGGTATCAACAAGGAACACAAGCAGGAGTAACACTAATCCACCGAGGACACAGAATCCACCAGGTGATATGAGCAGCAGACCCCTTGGGACGGTGGAAACGATGCAAGCAAATACAAACGAAGTGGAAGCGCTTCGCCACAACTGTAGCCTCGGGTTGAAGAATCGGAGCAGCTACGTGCGCATACAATAATCAACAGGAGACACTAAGAAACCTGGGAAGGCCATAACCTCCTCCCCAGAGAAGAACCACTTGTCGCTACATTCCCGAGGCATCGAAGGTGCTGCAGTCCAGCCAAGCTGGGGATGGACTACCATATTCCCACGAGGGGGGAAAACGGTTATGCCCAGAGGCGCTCGTGAACGAAGCGCCCAAATCACCTCAACTAGAAATAAGGGAACACTGTGGGAGCAGAGGTTCAAAACCTTCAACAAGAGCTCATCCGTGAAGAAAGGGTGAAGGGGCGAGCCCCGATACTGGATACCAAAGAACGGAATCTCCTCTTCACGCCGAGAAGCCGTGACTTTCCTTCCAACGAAATTTAATGCCGGCAGTAGAAACATTCGATGGAATCAAAGATCCCGCCGATCACCTCTGGTCACTTACAAAAATCGATGGAGTCGAAAGATGGGTATCAGACCAGGCGGTGCAGGTTCTTCACCACGCTCAGCGGCCGCCAAGGCCGGTTCAATAATTCTCTTCATCTATCTCGACATTCAGAGAACTAGCCGCCGCGTCGTCTTCCCACTTCACTCTGAAAGGCCAGGACGTACGTAAAGCCGAGAGCTACCATCCATTGGACCATAAAACAAGGATCCCAGGAAAGTTTGAAATCATATGTACAAAGATTCACCGAGTCCCCGGGCACACCTGGTTTAAAAATTCACGGCCGCGCCTCATCGGGTCGGGCCTACAATCAAAGGACCATGTTCTCTATCTCAAAGAACCTCAAGCTAGCATGGCCGAGATTCGCCAAAAGCGTAAAGTATAAACGGGCGCAGGAGGCCTCAAGGTCAAAGAAAGAGAGCTCCTCCGCCCGAAAGAGTGCGGACGACAGACAGACGACGCAGGTTCGGAGCCCCCAAGTTTAATAAGACGACCCGCAGGAAATCCCCGTACAGATCGAGCCGATCCCAAAAGGCTGAGTCTCGCATACCGTCCGGGCCCCACCGCAAACCGAAGGACGACGACATTACCCGTCACAACGCTTCACTCCGCTAACGGCTTCGCATCACGCGTCCCCGCACGCCAGGCTAAACGAAGCAATTCCTGAGATGGCCGACGCAGATGAAATCAGATCCCCGCGACAAGGGATAACACTGGGTATCGCGTTCCACAGTGGACTATGGACATCGCATCTGACAACCTGTGATACAACTAAGAAGAGAAATAGAATATTTGATACACATGGATATCTTCTGCATGCTTTCATATCTCCAGTGGAACCAAGTCAATCAACCTCCCATGCCGCCCACCATAACCCGGCTCTTAGCCGCCAGACCGCTATCTCGACAAAGTAACCTGCTCAAGACCAATGTACTGGAGAAATCCATGTGATCTCTGGAGGATTTGTCGAGGAGGAGAACGGCCGGCCGAAAAGCCCACCTACGAGCACAAGATCGCCAGACATGGGAAATACAAGCAAGATCTAAATTGCTTCGAATCGACACTACCATCAATGCTTCGACTCAGATCCGAAGGGCGTCAAAGACTCCCATGACCACCTACCGGTAGTCCGCGCACCGTGGCCAACACCACGCTTCACCGGTTTTAATTGATAATGGAGTTCGACCGACATCATCTTCGCACGGGGCTCGACAAGATTAGCATAAAGAGAAAAGTTAGATCCTACAGCACACATCCGGGCGGATTTTTCGGGTGAGAGAAGCGTACCACCGTCAGTCTATCCAACCCGGTCGACCCCTGAGAACCCCGCCGTGCAACGACGACGCCAGGGGCAAGGTTCCTTATAGTGGATCTCCCGTCGCCCCATAATAAGGCCGCCAGTGTACTCCTCCCTCAACGCAATGCCATCCCTCGCGACATCACATGATAATCAAATTCCGACAAGGAATGAGCTTCCGGACGGTCCGAGGAAATCAGCGGGTGGCCAAAGAGTGTTACACAGCCTCCATGAAACAAAAAGCGGTCGACTACGTGAAAGCCGACGAGCTTGATATGCGTGACGAGGTGCTTCACCCATGTCCGGAAATTCTCGTGAGGAACGGAACTGCGGCCGCTGGATGACAACCCGTAACATCTAGCCTACATTGGCTCCAAACTACCAAAGGATCTCAAAGGCCTCTCACTCGCCAGACGGACAGAGACGCCGCATGGATGCGCGCAGACATGGGAGAAATCGACCGCACAATCACCCATAAACTGAACACCAACCCGTCCTTCAAACCGGTTAAACAAAAACGTAGGAGTTTCGCAGCAGACTCCGAAAGCCAATAAGTTATCAACGAAGCCCAGAACCTCCGCAGAGCAATAAGAGAAGTAGAATACCCCGAAAGTGGCGCATTAACGCGCTGTACTGGCCAAGAAAGCCAACGGCAAGTGGCGACTCGCATCGACTTCATCGACATAAACAAAGCATGTCCGGCGACGCCTTCCCCACCGAATCGACTCATCACGGGACGCCACTACAGTCACGAACTACTCGCTTTATGGATGATTTTCCCGCTACAACCAGATCAAAGATGGGACCTCTGACCAGGAAAAGACTTCGTTCGTCACGCACAAGGAACCTAATGTTATCGGGTAATGCCATTTGGACTCAAGAATGCGTGAGCAACCTACCAGACTGGGGCGGAACCGGATGCTCCAAAGCGCATTGGTGCAACAATGGAGGTATACATAGACCACATGTTGGTGAAGTCCACTAAGTCCGATCTCCATATCCCATTCTTCGAGGCATTCCGCATCCTCGAGGAATTATAACATGAAGTCGAACCTGTACTAAATGGCACTTCTTCTGTGTCGTACTTAAAATTTCCGGGTTTCCATAGTTAACCATTGTGGAATCGGGAGGCAACCAGACAAAAATAAAAGCATTGCTCGACATGCCGTCGCCTTCAGGAATAAAGGAGGTCCTAACTGGCACAGAAGATTGCGGCTCTAAGCCGCTTCGTATCCGTAGCGAAAGTGATAAATGCCGTTCTTTCTTTCCAAGTTCAAGAAAGCCTTTCAATGGGACGAAAAATGCGAAGAAGCATTTACGGCATTAAAAACATATTTAAGTTCTCCTCCCATCCTAGTAAGTCCTATTGAAGGAGAACTCCTCACTTTGTACTTAGTCAGATTTTCAACCGCGCACTCGTCGAGACAAAGAGCTTAGTCCAAGACCCGCGCATTTACCGCAATGAAAAATCGAGGAGCGGAGGAGTAGGTACCCAAGACGAAAAGTTGATACTAGCATTGGTGACTGCAGCTCGAAAGCTTCATTCCTATTTCCGTGC
Organism: Tetrastigma voinierianum; assembly: GCA_016808115.1. Lineage (NCBI taxonomy): Eukaryota > Viridiplantae > Streptophyta > Magnoliopsida > Vitales > Vitaceae > Tetrastigma > Tetrastigma voinierianum. Next base: position 31,455 of record JAEQBH010004578.1, on the reverse strand, counting down.
TCAATCGTAGTCCCAACCAAGTACCCAATGAAGGTATTACACAAACTAAGCTCCTGGTCGATGAAGCGGGCCATAGAGCTGTTTGCTCGACATCGTACAGTTTAAAACTGCCATAAAGGGACGTGTCCTAGCCGACTTCATCAAGGACCACCCGATAGAGCTTGTCGAGCCCCACACAAATGAGACCACCCCCCATATGGAAACTCTCCAGAGATGGAGCCCAACGCACGTGGAAGCTTGTTAGTGCTGGAATTCCTAACCTCACCGTAAGGGATAGACACTGAATACGCACTCAAGTTTGGGGTTCCATGCTTCCAATAACGGCCGAGCATGAGGTCAAATATAGCAGCCCCCAACCTCTCCCACTCATTAGAGGCTCCACTCGCCTAGAGGTCCACAAAGGACTCAACTTGTGGCATCGCGCATCAAGATACATAAGAGGCCAAAGTGAAATATGGTCTATATCTTCAAAAGGTCCGCGGATTTGCTAAAAAGTTTGTATTGTTCGGGTCAAGCACGCCCTCGTGAACAGAATACCGGTCACTTGGCAAACTAGCCACGCCTTGCAAGAAGATCTCGCTGGTCAACACCGTCGGCCTAGTGTAACCCCATCGAATTTACAAAGATGGTGGTTTCAGCAGATCCGCGTCGAACCCGATGGACCCCGATCGGGGATTATATTAATGACGGAACCTCACCGCACAATTCAAAGAAGCCGCGAAGATAAGAGTGCGAGGTCTCTGTGTTTAACAATCACAAAGGAAGCCTACAAGCGAGGATTCTTCACACCTTTCCTCAAAATGCATCGCAGAGAAGACACCGAATATGTGCTAAGAGAAGTACACGGTCATATGGGAACCAGCATCGGAGCTCGAACGCGCAGAAAAGTTTTGAGGCGACACACCGCCCACGAACAAGACACCACTTAAGAGATGAACCCGCCAGAACGCCAAAAATGATTCCCCGCTCAGCTTCTCACGCACCACGCCTCCTCGCCCTTCCAGCAAAGGGGGTTGGATATATTGGGGACCCTCGCCCATCGGTGGGCGGGCCAATGCAAATTCATAATCGTCGCAGCGATTATTTCACCGCGGGGCGTGGTCAACCTTAAACCCACGACACAGAGTAAAAATACGCATTTCAGACAGAGCCATCATATGCAGATTTGGCATCCCAAGAGCCCTGCTATCAGACAATGAAAACAGTTCGACAACACCAAATTCAGAGATTTTTGTGCCGAGCTCGGAATTAAAAATTATTACTGTCGCTTAGTCAAGACCTCGTTAGCCAAACTGACAGTCAAGTCACCATCAGAACCCTTAAAGCTGCCTTGAAGACCAAGTTGGAGGATCTTAAAGGAAGTTGGGTAGAGTACCTCCTGAGGTACCAGGTGGGCCTACGTGGATCTACACTTGTCAAGAACTCGAGACCCCATTTGCCCTACCTTGGCACCAAGGCGTGAGCTCCCCGTTGAGCCTAATAAAATCTCTAGAGTCGAGCTGCATCGAGGAGCACACGACAAGGCCCTGTCAACTTAGAACTCCTAGATGAAAACGCGAACAGTTCAACAAATGTACCGAGGAGTATCAAAGTGAAGACGCCTGTGTATTACAACCGTAAAGTCAAGCCTAAGTTACATGCCGTGGATTTGTCCTAAAGAAGCTCCCGTCGCGAGAAAGAATCCACGCGACGGAAGTTGTGCCCCCAACTGAGGTGTAACCTATATAATAACACGACCGCCGACCAGTAATTGCGAGCCCAAAACGTATGTGAAAAAGGGAAAATCTGCAACATACATGAACGCGGAGCACCAATGCACAAGAGGCACCGTTTGTAATAAAACCTTATCAATTCTTATGTGACGAGTCCAGCACACACGAGTTAATTAGATATCTCAAACAGTTCGGATATATAACAGAAAAATACGCAATAAGGAAATCCATAAAAATAAGAGTCTCTCTTTATTCCAAATGAATCATGTTCGGTTACAACTAATGGTGTCCTCGATTACATCTTGAAAAGCACTCAGTACAAGCAGTTGCCAAAAAAAAAAAAAGGGAGACAAAGGAGAAAGACAGAATAAAGAAAAAGAGGGGTGTGATAGGGAGAAAAGAAAAGAAAAAAAAAAGGGAGACAAAGGAGAAAGACAGACTAAAGAAAAAGAGGGGTGTGATGGTGAGAAAAGAAAAGAAAAAAAAGCAGGGATGAGGAGAAAGACGTAAAAAAAGGAAAAAAGAAGGCATGAGAAAGTCAGCAGAAAGAAGGAAAGAAAAGAGGGGAGGAGAGGTAGAAAGGAGGAGGAAGAAGATAAAGAGAAAAACAGAGAGAGCAGCGCAAAAGATGCGCCACCCCCTCCGGACGCACTCCCCAGCCGAAAGCTAGGGAATAACATGACTCCCATAAAGGGGAGACTAGGGAAAAACACAACTCCCACACACAAGCACCTTTAAAGGTCGTGTCCAAAGGCGCCGAGAACTCAACCAAGGCAAAATTAACGCCGAGCATCCATCCTGTGCTAATCTCATCCACCAACCTGTGGAAAAGTGTAATTCTCAAAAAGCATAAGATACGTAGGCAAACAGAGCCACCATTTATGGGCAGAGGTCAAAGCGCTTAGGTACCATGCAATCATTCCGCATTCTCCATAAATCAAGATAATGACGGCCTCCTTTTCGAGGACATGCGAGGCGCTGGCCACCAAAGCTCACATACCAAAATCAGCGCAGGCGGTTCGGGCCACCAAAGCCCTTCTCGTGACCGGAAGTCACGCATAACGTGTCGGCTCACTTCGACGAGCTCCTCTATCAAGACGCCGTGCCACGCTCAAGAGTCAGACCAGCCAGCTACATCGCCACTCCTGGGCTTGAACGCCACCGCTGGCTACGCCAGGAGCCCAGCTGTCACTTCTCGACGAGCTCTACTCAGACAGCCACGTCGCCGCAGTCAATTGGCCAGTTAAGAGTCGTCACTCTGAACGCCACCAAGAAGCCACGTCAGAACCCGGGGCTGCTCACTTTGACGAGCCTTTCTACTCAGACAGCCACGCCGCCCTCAAGAGTCGACCGTGCACGCCACCGGCCACAACGCACTGGGCAGCCACGCCGCTGGGAGCCCAAAGTGCTCACTGACGAGCCTTCACTGCACAGCCGCTCTCGCCTCAAGAGTCAGACCTCGCCCAAAGTTACATCGCTATCTCGGCTTTGAACGCCACCAAGGCCGCCAGGAGCCCCTACTATTCGACAAGCCGACGAGCCCTTCTCACACAGACCCGCACAGACGGCTCATTCTTCTACACTACACCGAGGCTCATCCCTCAACTCCGCATGGACGAGCCCTACTATTCACAAAGCGCGGACGAGCCCCTCACCGCACCCGCATTGCCGCATGGGCTCCATCGCATACTCATATTGACGAGGCTCATCCCTCAACCTGCACGGCACGAGCCCACATATATCGACGAGCCCTTCACTGGACTTCAAACAGACGGGCTCCCTCCTACTATTAACATTGACGAGCCCCTCACTGCACTTCGCATTGCACGGCTCCTTCACACCCATATTGACGAGGCTCATCCCTCAACCTCGATGGACGAGTCCCTACTATTCCCCAGCGGATTCCAGCCCTTCGCCGCACCCGCATGCATCGCTCATTCTACACCATACAACGACGAGGCTCATCCCTCAACCGTATGGACGAGCCCCCACTATTCACAGCGACAGCCCGGCCGCACCCGCATGACGGGCTCATTCTACACCATATCGACGCAGGCTCATCCTCAACCCATGGACGAGCCCCTACTATTACAAAGGATCCAGCCCTCACCCGCACCCGCATGCATCGGCTCCATCGCACAATTCATACGACGAGGTCATCCTCAACCGATGGACGAGCCTCACTATTTATTACTGATGAGCCCTTCATCGGACTTCAAAATGCACGGCTCCCTCCTCTACTATCAACATTGACGAGCCGCCCCCTCACCGCACTCCGCATGCATCGCTCCTTCGCACAATTCATATCGAATGCAGGCTCACCCTCAACCGTGATGGACGAGCCACTACTATTCACAGGGACGAGCCCTTCACGCACTCCGCATGCACGGGCTCCTTCGCACACCGTTGACAAGGCTCATCCCTCAACTCAGATGGACGAGCCACCACTATTCACAGTGACGGCCCTTCTCACCGCACCCATGCATCGCCCTTCTGAGTAATTGTCGACGAGGCTCATCCCCCACCTCCGATGGACGAGCCCCTACTATTCACATTGACGAGCCCTTCACCGATTCCAAAACAAGCCTGCTCTCCTACTATTTACATCACTTGTGCTCCTTATTATTCACACGGACCAGCTTCATAACAAGCCCGCTCGACGAGTTCTTCCTAATAAATTTCCTCTCTACTTCCGACGAGCGCTCTTCCATGTACTTTACTCGACGAGTCTTATTATTTAAACGGATCGTTTCATAATGGGGCCTTACCCGACGAGTTTCTTCCCAATAGCTCTACTTCAACCACACACTCGACGAGCCTCCATCGACAAATTTCAAAGACGGCAGCTTCACCCGCTCCAAACATCGACGACCTCACGACAAAACCAGATCACCCGTCGCCAAACGACAAAGGCCACAAGCCCAACCGACAAGCTCCACCCATCTAACCATATAATTGTGGGAACCGGGCCGCTTCACGTAATAGATACAAAATTTCAGCGATGCAATCTAAATTGGCCGAGACCTTCGTGACGTGTTATATACAGCCAGTGAAAGAATAAAGATATTCTAAACTTAACACAAGTTTCCCAAAAACGGTATTTATCAAAGGAAGGCTGCCAGAATCAAAATAGCAGTCTAAACAAAAAGGGGGAGTGGTCGACATCGGGAAAGAGACAATGACGTCCAAGAATTAGGCATCGACGATGAAGAATGAGAAGGATTCAAAGAGAGCAATGTGCTCCCGGGAATAATTGTGATCTGAATTTCTCCGCTCCTCACTCGAGGTCAAGCGAGTCAGACTGAGTACGCCCGAACGGCCTTCCGCTGAAAAGCAGCCACCCGTAGCTTCCACCGAGCACCAGCTTGATCTCGCAATTGTCGATAACCTCGCCCCTCTCAGCAACGCCAGCGACTGGCTGATGAAGATTGGCAGGCGTTAGTTACTACATTCCTCGCCACCGGGCTCTGGAGCAAATTCACATAGCCTTCGGGAGGACTCCACGACGAAAGCAGTCTCCAACAACACCTTGCCCTCCTGAAACCCGTGGACAAGTACCAGTTGTTTTTCTTGGCGCTCAAATCACCTTAACCCCATCAGCCCACCCGAAGATCTCCGCTTATCGAGGCATTTAGCTCTTCCCTAACCATTTGAAGCTCATTCCTGACAAGATCTCAACCTCCCGAAGTCTCGAATTAACCCACCTCGCGCAGCTTGGAGCTCACCCTAATCTCCCCAGACTCGCCTCGCCTTTCATTAACCGCCACCGAATTTGCTTTCTATTTTCTTCCGCCTCGAAAGCACGAGCCGATGAAGTGTGCTTATGATCGACTTGTCGCCTATTTCTTCGGTCGTCGCGCCACCCTCGTATTCGCTCGCTCGTAAGTGAGAGAAGCCACCTTCACTTTATAAACCACGATCTTCACATTGTTTTGATCTACTGGCCTTGTCGGCCAGGCCTTTCAAATGGGTGGCAGCCTGCATCTCGCACACATATACACCAACACGTAACAAGCATGGGGAATAAAACACAATTACAGCATCTCATCACAATCCTCTGAAAAGACAACGCCTAAAGCTTCCATCAACCGGGCAACTTCTTTTCAACCCTAACGCCGACTCCGTGAGAATAGACGATGGCACCCGCCGTGAAGCTCCCAAGACTAGATAGCAGAGAAGCCCCGGTTGCACCCACTGCTCGATTTCTTTTTTCGGGTCTCGCCATCCCGAGGAGGTGACTTGGCATTGTCGCATAAGGATTCCATACGGTTAGGCAGAGTCAACATGGGCGATCGGTTGCACTTGAAAGACCCTTTGCCTTGACGACAAGCTTAGGAGAAGACAGTAAGGTCAAAACCAGGTGACGACGCCGTCCGCTCAAGCGTGAAGAGGAGGGACGCACCCGAATTCGAGCATCAGCCAGGCGGTATGGCCTGCTCGCTTCTCGAACAGAGAAGAAGGAGACACCCTGCTTAATCTTGGCCAGCCGGCCGGTCCTTCTGGGGAGTCGGCTTTTCTCACACCGGCTTCCGAGACGCCCCAAATGAACTAAAAATCTCTCCCCGGTAGAGGGCGCTAGCAGTCCCAAAGGAAAAAACTCCTAGGGTAGAAAGAGGCGGGGGGGCCTCAAAATAGAACAAACAACAGGAACTGGAATGTTCGAATTTATCACCGCGTAGAGCCAGCAGTAACATTCCTCCAGTCATGAGCCACAAAGAAGATCTTCGCTGCTAAGGCTACATTTGAGCATCAGAAGCATAAGGAAAGCTTAAGGTCGGGTATTCGATCGCCTTAGATAACCAAACCAAAAGTAATGCAAACACTCACGAAGGTTATCGGGCGCTCCACGTCCCGGGCACACCTGTATCATCCCCGCTTCACGTGAGAGTCATACTCCCAACTGGAACCACTAACGGCAAATATCGCCCTTTCCATGACCGTGAAGAAGGCGTCCGGTGATCACCAGAGGAGACCCGTGAACGCCCGTGAAATAAATAAACCCTCGTAGTGCAGCCACCGACTAAAGATGGAGGAACAGACACATTGGGACGCTAAACCCTCTGGTCCTGTTAATTCAATAAACCAACTAAAATACCCCAAACTACGGGAGCCAACTGAAGAGCAGATGTCATGTTGAAGAACCTCTTTATGAAGGGATGCAAAGGAAAGCCGGTTACCGCGTATTAAAAGCAACTTCAAAAAGCGCACTCATACCGTGCACCTGAGGCTGTGTGTGTGTGTCAAACATCCTATATTCTGGACACCGGGAGAGGCCGATAACGCTCAGAAAAGTAGACTCATATGAAGGACCAACCCTACTAGGGCCCACCTTCGCAGCATGCCGAACGGCGGTCCTGAGGAAGTCCGACCCCTTAGGATATTTGATCATGTTTATCTTTCTTTTTACCCTTACCTAAGGAGCGGAGGCACCCAGAGCAAAGCCGAGCAAACGACCAAACAAACGGAATCGCCTCACCGCCTCGACCGCATCAACAGAAGAGTCACCGCTGATACGCAAAGAGGAAGAACGATTTGGACCCATGACGTAGCTGTAAACAACAGTGATAAACAAATCCGCACGATCGAATCCTAGAGCCTCGTCAGATCAATCGTAGAAACACGACAGATCGTGGACGCCGCTGGGCCCAGGAACAGAGTGAGCGCGTAGTGCTGACCCAACACTAAATGACAGAAAAATCTAGGAATCAAACATACAGAATCCAAGAAATATAAAGACAAAAGTAGCCAGTGAGGCCATGAAGTCAAACTGGAAGGTCAAAAGAAATGGTGGGAAACAAAGGAGTATGAAAAACAAGTTAAAACTCCAAGAGCTACTTCAGTCATCATTAACGCACTAATGATGACGGCGGCCGGTTACCATAATCATATCCAAGCGTACACGGGAAATAACAACCTGTCGCAGATTAACACACTTGTCACTAGCCCATACAAGGGCCTGGGCAACCTACGTGATATGACCGCCAGATTTCATTCGCCAAAGAGCGGTGACCGGTAAGCACGCCCATGTCCTTTCCATAAATGTCTGAACAAAGGCCCAGTCTTGAGGTCTGAACATGGATTTGGAAGAACAGAAGGTCTATACACTGCCACTAAAACTATATTCTTTATAAATAACAGAGGAATATTCCCCAAAGACGCTTTATTCATTCAATCAAGTCCTATTATAAAGGGAAGGAAAAGCAATGTAAGATTCAGTTGGATACCCCAATAAGGAATGGGAGTGATTATTCCAAATAAACTCACTAATCCGTACATAAATCTAAGGTCACTACACGAGGAAACCTATCCTCCAAAGGGAAGAACCTTCACCGTCCGCCAAATTATTAATATCCATTATAAAATACAAGGCCATCCAACACTAAAGAAAGACGCAACACAAGTAATCAAGACACTTCTCTCCGAGATGCAATCACTGAGACTGAGCTGCCCAGCGTGGTCTCTTCACGGCCCCCCACTCGGTTCTTCAGAGGAACGTGCCGCATCCAGAGCCTGTAGATCGACATTGCAGCAATCCTACCCCAGCCCAAACGATCCAGCATCCTCCAGTTCAGCCCACCAGCAGTCTTGGTCCAACCCAACGACCCCCGCACACTCCAGCCCAGTTCCGATTGAAAAAAAGACATCATCAATAGGAAAATAGTTACATGTATGGTAAAGAATTCTGAATACAGTCAATTGAAGTTAAAAGATATATGAAAAATGCAAAGATACGATAGTCTGATAGAGTACATGAAGATATAAGTTAACAAGATATAAGATGTTACAAGTAGATGATGTAGATATGATCCGGAGCAGGGTTATATGCAAATGTTATATGCTAATATATGAGATGAATATATGATGTAACATGATATGAAACGTCACACTAAACACGAACATGAACAATCACTGAACCAGTCACAATGTAACGATATACATGTATAAAGAAAGAAATACGAGAATCTTGATATGAAGCTACAAATATGAGAACGAATTCAGATTAAAGTAATCATAGTAATATCGCATATGATTACCGGATAAAAATATTTATTCGGGAATATGAGATATGTATTGAACATAAAATACACATGGATTGTCTGCTTAGAACCTAGTAGAGGGATAGATAGACATGCCCATAGTGGACAATGGGGCTGTCGCAAGATACTTTACGACATCGAGGCCCCGTTGTCGATGACATGTATCCGCCGATCATTATACAGCCCCGTTTGGGGTCACTATTACATGGCATAGGCCATCGTCTGCATAGTGATGATACTTCGGTATATATATAGAGATCACTGCCTCAAGACAAAGGATAAGACTCTTCTGGCACATACAAATATTTCCCCGAGTTCGCTTCTAAGGTATCATGACATGAAACCTAAAAGAAAATGACAAGTATATGCAAATGAAATGTATAGAATATATGACATGATATGAGAAGCATAGCACCGCTTATGAGATGATAGGGAGATACATAAAGAACAAGAAGTAAAGTACAAGATGACAGTATATGAAATATGACAGTATATGAAAAGTACATAGTACATGAAAAGTATATGAACAAGTACAGTATACGAAAGAGAAAAGTATATGACCAAGTACAGTATACGAAAGAGAAAAGTATATGACTAGTATACAAGTTATTAAGAAATAAAAGTGTCAATGACACGAAATGTTACCGATGTGATAATATGAAAGTACAAAGATATGAAAAACATAAGATATGAAAAGTATTAGAAAATATAGTATATGAAAAGTACAAGATGAAAATATAGGGAACATGACAAGTCACGATGAGATTCTCTCGAATCTGTCGAATGTCAATTCTATAGTCGAGTGAAAACGCAAATAAAGTATATGACAATACAAGATCGTATAAGAAAATATATGATGTTCATTATATAAGAAATGAATAGTATAGTACGGGCGTAGCCACTACATGAAAGGAGACATGATATAGGTATAGGATAAGAATGATATATGTAATAGTACATAGAATAATGTCAGAACAAAGATGAAAAATATTCGAAACGTAAAAGACATAAGCAGCACAAGTGACATGAAAAGTATCGATGGAAAAAGCATACAAAAAGTACCTGTAGATAGCAAAAAGTATAAGAATGTAGATAAAAGTACGTGACAATATAAGATAGGGTAATATGAAAGATACAGATTCCGAACGTATATGATACATGCGCCACATAATGAAATATGAAAGGAAATGAACATGAAAGTATAGGAAACTTTGCAAAGAATATGATACAAGAAATAATAAGGAAATAGATCAAGTGATAATGATATAAGCAAAAAATGACAAGAAATAGGCAAAAGTATATGTGATAGATAAGGAATGATATGATATATGCACATGTTTTGAACCACATGAAAGCCACAGACAAGATGATGAGTGTTAGAAGCCATAAGTATATGATCTGTATGAGTATAAGAATGTATTCGATTAGGCTTGCGACGATCAATGTTATTGGTCGTCCATGTATATGTTTCCCACTAAGCGTAAAGCTTAGCACGGGTTTGTAATCCGTGTAGGTACAGAAGTAGAAGACAAGGATAGAGGACAGGACATTCCACATCAGCAGCGCAGGCCATCTCAGAGATAGGTGCTCACCGCACTATTCCGTAATCTCTGATTTTATATGTATAGTTTTGTAATAGTGAAATTGTAATAGTACAAGTAAAGGGACTCTAGTATATGTGTATAGAATATAATGAATGCCACTATAGTGGTATGTATAATGTAGATGTAAAAAGAATTTTGTTATTGCGAACAGCATAAGGAATAAGAAAATAGGTACGTGTCGCCTGAAAGAAAAAGGTTAAAGAGTCCCATCATCATGTGACACCCGCTGACATCCCATCGGGTGCCGGGTCACGCCACATAAACACCCTTATGGCCAAACAAAACTCACCGGGATTTCTAGGATCTAATTTCTAATGTTATTTGTAATGAATAATGTCGTTCAAAAGACTCTAATACTATTTGTAATGAATTATATAAGGAACTCATCTCATATGTAGCCAAAAGCTCCCATTTCTTATGACTTGATGTGACCCCTCTGCCTAACTACTGATAATGTTCTTTTTTATTACGATGAATGCATGATCCTCGTGATGATGCTATCCAACTAAGATGATCAGCCACAATCACATTATTAGAAAAGTACAAAGATACTCTAAAAATAGATATTAAATGAACTTCCCTACGATTTTATCTACAAATAAAAGCCATTGAACTAATATATATAGGTTTTCAATTAAGTCAACTATCCAAAAGAAAGACTAAAGTGAATTAAAATAAAGAAAACATACTAAGTAATCTAACAAAACACACTAAATGAAGTATCCTAAGGAAAAATAATCAACCAGAACAACCAATTCCTCCTAAAAAGCTCAGCGCCAGGATTGGGTTTAATGTCTATATCATATCTTTTTAACACCTCCTCACATGCATAGCCACATGTGGAGAGTCAAATAAACTAAATAGAGTCCTTCATGCACTTTCAAATCAACAAATAAATAATAAATTGCAAAGAGATGGCTCGAACCCAGGACCTCTTGCCAAACTAGACTTTCGATACTGCCAATGACCAACTCCGTCCTAAAACTCAAGCTGTGATTTGGATTTAATATGAATATCATAACTTTTAAAAAAACTAAAACAAAGAAACTACTCACTCAGAAAGAATAATAAAACAAGCTCCTCATCTACACCTAAGGGCATCTAAAGAGGTCACACTAAGGATCCTCATAACCTCTTTGAGGCATATCTCCTGAAGAGATCTAAAATCAATCATAAAGTGAGAAACAAGCAGGCCAAAACACTATAGAAGGCACAGCCAGAAAAGGAACCCTCATGTATAATGAGGTGACTATGAAAAAGGCAAATTTTTAGATACCATGTTCCAAGAGGACAAAATGAAGGTTTTACTATGAGGTTATACTCTGATATGCTATCTACTTATGGGACTTAGAGGTATGGGGTTCGGCAACTCCATCCTACTCTTTATTGTGATAACAAATCTTCTATATATGGCAAACTAACTTAACTTTTCATGAACAAACAAAACCACAATTTGAAATTGACTGCCACATAGTTTATGAAAAGGTTCAACAATTTTTTGATTTGGTAAAAGTACATTCAAGCAAATACAAGAACAAACCACTAATATCTTTACAAAGATTCATGCTAGAAGTTTGCAATTTTCACATGTTACCTTGAGGAGAGGGTATGTTGTAATACAGATTCAATCATTCTCAAGGATGCATGCTTCCACCGATTGGTCCTCATCAAGGCTTCTATCTCCTCTAAGGTAAGTCCCTATCATAGAGAACAATTTCAAATCGCCGTAGTTCGTGAATGGGTAGTCAAGATGGAACCGTTTAGCTGCTACGCCTTCTTGGTCTTGGGCATATGGGTCAAGATTCGTGTACCACCTCTTCATTACCGGTACCTTTAATGTACATCGGACAAATCACAACTTCATGGCTACTGTTATCAAGAAGTTTGCATTTCAAATGAAAACTTGAATGTGACTCCATTTTTCGCATGTTGTTGAAAATGATGGAATATTTGCCAACCATACATGATCTAATTCAATTGGTGTAGATTCAAGTTGATAAGTCCGTGTGAACCCAGAAGGATAATATGTAATGTGAAGTGGAATTAAGATTATGGGCATCTAAGTCACAAAGACATGAACCAAGCTTGAGCCATGCTTCTTGCTATAATAGCGTAAAGAGAAAAAACTCCGTGAAATTGCTATTATCATACCAATTTGAAGATACCTTAATATTTATTTCATGCCCTTGGCTACAGTGTTTGAACCAATCCGGTATTTTATTTCCAGGGAATATAATGGTAAACGGGATCATGATAGCAGCTATTTCCGTCTCTCATGCAAAAAAATGTAAACAATATCGAGAATGCAAGAAAGAATATACACTCCTAATACGCTTGGTAATATAACTTCCAATTTTGTAGAACTCTCGTGTACATACAACATTTTACTCCAAATGCCCTTCTGTACTTTGGATTAAAAAAAATGTTGATTTTTCAAATGATGTCAAGTAGCCTAAAGAGTAACCTACTAAATGATAAAATGTAATCATAAGACATAAAAATATGAGAAAATGATAACATTAGTTTTTTTCTTCATTTCACTAAACAATTTCCAGCATAAAAACAAAAGTCACTTAATTTGTTATTATTTTTATTACAAATTTAAGTACTATTAATACCATTATCATTATTATTACTATTAAGATATAAGTTAAATGTTTTTTCAGCATAATTATTTATAGTATTATTTTTGTTATTAGCAGCAATAATACTATAAATATTTATACTAAAAACATATTTTTAGCTAAATTATTAATTGTATTATAAATTTATTTATTCATTTTTTTACCAATGATTAATATTTCTATTATAATTGATTGAGTATTTCCTTGAAAACATGGGATATTTTTCTTGATGATGAAATTTTTGTTTCATTAATATCTAAAAGTATACAATCATATTCTTATATACAAAAATAAATAAATAAATAAATTAATAGAAACTACCCTAAAGAATTGGAAATTATCCTATTAACGATCCTCATTAAGATAGGAATTATATACATAAATATATCCAAATATATACTAAAACTGCAATATATAGTTGTGGAAGATATACAACTATTTATAACTTTAATTTTTTTTTTATACATGAAGCGAACTGTGAAACCCCCGAGAAAATCCACTTTCAAAACGGGTAAAATCGTGAATTTCGTAAAAACCGAAATTTTTCTAGATCTCGGATGACTAAACTGACTTTTCCGTTGAAATCGCTCCTACCAAATTAAGCAACCATGTCACTTCGATTCGAGGTGGCCTTGATTTCACTGCCGAGACGCTGAGGTCGTGACACATGGCAGCAGCTAAAGCGTATGCCACATGGCACCCTAAGAGAATGACACTTGGCATTAAAGGAGTGGCTCACAATTAGCCATGTGTGAGAAATGATTTCATGGCTCATATTAAGCCATGTAGGACATGATGTCATAAAAGGAAAATAAAGAAATAAGGAATAAAGGTAGGAAAATTGGTAGCCACTCATTTGGCTTGAGGAAGGAGGGGAGGAAACTTCTTCCTTGGTCTATACGCTTATCAATGCTCCAAAAAGAGGAGAGAAACCCAAAGAGAGGAGAGAAATGAAAAGAGAAAGGAGAAAATGTGAGAGGGTGAGAAGAGAAATGAGAAAAAGAAAGGAAAAGCTAAAGGGATAAAACAAAAGGAAAAGAAAACGTGAGGAGGAAGAAATGGAGAAGACCAAACATGCAGAAGGTTTTGTTCTCACATTTTAGAGAGAGAGGTCTCCTCTCTAGAATCAGAGGGCGATCCGACCGTCTGGATTTCTTTCGCGACAAGAAGGAGAGTTTGTTCTACTCGGAGAGTGACAACGCGCAGGGCACCGGTTTCGTAGTTCTACAAACTCCATAAAGGTAGCTCTGATCCTACTTGTTTTATTCTCGTTTAAGTGCTTTGTCGATGCTCAGGTTGGATCAAGTCGTGGAGTGGTTTGCCGACGGTCCCAAATCTTGGAACCGAAATGTTGACTTGAGGACTGACAGCATCCGTAGCAGTTTTAGGACTGTTTTGGTGTTTGAGAGATGATTTATTAAATAAATTGTGCTGGGGTGAGTAGAACTGAAATGGGATGGGAATTCGGTTCCACCAAGAGGAACCGATGTAGAGGAGGCTGCCCGTGACAGCCCATACTTGTTCTGTTTCAGACCGTGAAACAGTCCCACTTGGATGAAAGGACTATAAATGTCCATTTGTTTTGGCATGAGAATTGTTTGATGTGAATGACTTGGTATGTGTGGAAATAGATAGGTTAAGACATTATTTTAATGTGTTAGTACAATGACACAATTACATGGAATTAAATTGTGTTGTAAGTCATTGGAGATGATTATGAATTGCTCAATTGTTAAATCGGGTGATGGGTGATGTGTTGAATTACATGTGTGTAATTGTAGTGGATTGAAAATATGTATATTGACATATTGTATAAATGATTTTGAAAAATGGCATAATGCATTTTCATATGCACTGGGTAACCTAGAATTAGGTGTGAGTGCATGACATGGTATTTTTTTAAAAACGGATATGGTTGCGAAAGGAATTTCACAGGATGATATTCCGAAGAATTGGGTTGGGAGATGGGCCAACAGATCACTTCGAATGAGGACCATGACTGTTTCGAAAGCCACCAACCACTCCACCTCTCGGAGCAGTCCCATAAATTTACCGAATACTGCAATATATTTTCAAGAACATGTTTTGTTTTGAAATGATTATTTTTCTCATACATGGCTTAAAGTAAGTGTGTGAGTGAGCTCAAGTGAGGACTCGTGACATGGGGTGATCATGCAGATATCTGGGCATGTGCTTATTTTAAGGCATATGCACTTAGCGGAGAGTAACCCATTAGGTGATTCCAATTCATCGGCTTGATAGCTCACCCCTGTCGAGGGATTTCTATATTTCTTTTCGCCATGTGAGCTTTGAGGATACTGCACATTTAGAGGCTGATTTTGAAGAAGCCGGTTTGGGGCTTTGATGCTTTTGAGATACATGTATTAAATGTTTAGATTTTAATATATGTTTGTATAAAAGTGTAATCAACTATTAAATTATCGAGATAATTTGGAATATAGTCGTGAGTATTTGTTTTGGATGAGTATTGATTTATGAGTTCATGTGGCTATTTTACTTACGTGTGTCTCATAACACGAGACATATAGAATTTCCGCAGTTGATCGTAGTCAACGACACCTGGCTCGGGGGGGCGTCTCACGAACAAAAAGCCAGAGCATACAGAAGATACAAACAACCAAGAAACAAAGGGCGGCAAAAAACTCACCAACCCCTCAAAAAGAGGCAAACCACTCCAAGAAGCCTAAAAGAGAAGTGATCACTTCGCCTAGGTACAAACTATTCCAGAACCACAAATTGGATACAAAATAATGTTTTAGCCTCTGTACAACTAATGTCCCATTCCTAAAAGCTATGTTGTTTCTTTCTTTCCAAACAGTCCAAAAGATGCAGAGGGGAACTGAATTCTAGGTCATCCTCCTTTTTTTCCCCACAAATGAGCCCTTCCAACTAAGTAACATGTCTTTGACATCCTTAGGGAAAACCCAAGAAACACCAACAAGGGAGAGTAAAATATCCCACAGAGGACATATAGCCAATCAATGGAGCAGGATGTGATGAATTGTTTCCTCTGCACAACCACAATAAGCATACTTCATCGGGAGATGCCAACCTTCTTCGAGCTGTCCGTGGTTAGGACCTTACCCTAAGCTACTTCCCACGTGAAAAGGAAACAGAAGGACGAGGTCATCCAAATGTTCTTAACGGAACCTGATAGACTTCGGCACCAACAAGTTATAGGCATCAAGGTGACAGAAGGTTGCATCCGCTGGCTCTCTTTCTAGATAACCTTATCCCATTAGTGGAAACCCTTTCCTTTTGAAGGACATGAAGAAGTTTCGCCACCAAATGTATCTCCCAATCATTAAAAGCCTTGACACACTTAAGATTCCAGTCGCCTTTGCCATCCAAGTGATTCCAAGCCTCGAATTACGCGGATGAACTTATCAATAGCTACCAAAAGGGAACGAGGGAAGTGAGGGAATGACAGAGGGTTGAAGGCCCACACCAAAAATTCGTCCAAAATCTAACCCTTATGCCATTTCCAACCCTGAATTGCCAGTTATCTTTCACCTAAGAGGCTCTTTAAGGATTTCCTTCCATAAACCCACACCAAAAGGTCCCCGGGAATCATTGGCCCACCAACCTAGATCATCTTTACCAAATTTAAAGCAAATCACGCTTCAAATGCAGTCCTCTCTTCGAGGCAAATCTCAAAAATCCATATGTTCATCAAACTTTGTTCAAAAGTGGAGGCATCTTAAGCCAAGACCTCTCTTGGCCTTTGTTAGAACAGATCACATCCCATTTGACTCCGGGGAAGGGTTTCTTCTCAAGAACTCACATCCCTAAAGAAAATTCCTCAAAGAATTTTTCCAGCCACTTCATTAAGTCGGGTATTCTAGCCAAGGATAACTGGTAGATAGGGAGGCTAGCAAGGGTGCTCTTGATCAAAGTAATTCTTCGGCCTTTGGAGATATAATTTCTTTTCCAAAGGGCGAGCTTTTTCCGCATTCTTTCCACTATAACATCCCAAGCAGCCACTAATTTGTGGGGAGCCCCTAAGGGTAGGCCTAGATACGTAGAAGGAAGTTGCCCAATTTGACAACCCAAAACCGTGGACTGGGAATCCAAATTATCCACATCACCAACCTTGTAAATCTCACTTTTATCCAAATTAATTTTCAGACCATAAGAGGCTTTGAACCAAAACACCCATCTCGAGATAAATAAGTTGATCTTTTCAAGCTTGGTAAAAACTATCGTGTCATCTCAAGGGAATAGAGATGAGAGATACTACAAGTCAGTCCCCTTTCAACCCGTAAGGGTGGAACCAAAGTGAACCCCGCCATGCCCCTTCTGTAAGAATACTCAAAACCTCCATATCTAAAATGAAGAGATGTGGCAGGGATCCCCCTGTCTTAGACCTCTAGAACTTGAAAACCTCCATACTCAAAACCCAGTAAGCACCTCGTTCACCAAAACTGAAAATTTTGTAGTAGAAATACACCACAAAATCCACCACCTCCATTTGGAACCAAACCCCATGCCCCGCATGACCTTCATTAGGAACTACCAATTTATGTCAAAAGCTTTTTCGACAAATCTAACTTACATACCACACTCTTTCTCCTTTCTTTTCTACCAAAAATCAATGATCTCGCTCGCTATTTGGAAGCTGCTTAAAATATGTCGACCCTTCAATAAAGGCGTTTTGAGCATCGAGACAACCGCGGGGCTCTTACAACCATTTTTGCCGACAATAACACCTTAGCAAGTAGCTTATCGAGGTCACAACAAGCGAGTAGGCCTAAAGTCCTCGGGATCTCCGCTTCTCCCTTTAGGATCAAGACCAAGAAGGCAGGGCCAGACTCGCGAAAGTCTCGACACAAAGAAATCGTGAAATAACTCCATAATCTTTGCTTCAACAAACTGCCAAGATTTTTTCCAAAAAGCGAGAGTAAAGTCACGTCCCTGGCCTCATTTCCTCCATCTCGCTCGCAATAAAACTTCTTCCTCCCTAAAGGTAGTTCTAGGTTTCTAGCATCATTGTGGTTCAAAGTGGAAAAGACATCCATCTGGCCAACCTCCAACTCATATTGTCAACAGCGTAGTCTCGAAGCACTGGGAGATTCCTCTCTCAACTCACTCTCCTCATAAAACCACACTCCATTAATTTTGATTCTCGCGGTTTATTTTTCCCGAATGGGTATCGTCATCCGACGGGAAAGATGTGTCGCCTCCTCCCTTAGCCACCTTCCCTGACTTTTGTCTCCAATGGATTTCTTCCAAAGTGGTCCAATTCTTGAAAGTGTCCTTTGCCCCCTTCTTAGCCTCGATTTCCTCCATAGACAAATCCCCGACTTTTTCCAAACGGTCCTAAGCCTCAACTTGCAAGAGTGCCAGTTTCTGTTAGCCCCTTAGCCTCCCAAAACAACCCTATTCCAAGATTTGAGCAGAATCTAATCTCTTCAATTTTTTAAGGATGAAGCTCGCAGACCCTCGGAACTGGACATCCCTGCCACTAACCTTTCATCAAGTCCTGAAGCTCTTCCACTTTCAGCCACATTCTCAAAGAGAAAGGGTAGGCCCTTTCCCAAACCTCCCGACCTCTAAGAGGATAAGGGTACGGTCTAAAGTAGAAGTGGGAAATGGGCTGAGCCCGGCCAACCCACTTCGACACCCGCATGTGAGGGTCGCCGAAAAACAGCAGCCTAAATAGAACTCGTGCCTATCGTCACCCCGAATGGCCCGCGGCCCATTCGAAATTGTGCCGCCAACCCACTTATGCTTTTTTTATTTTTTTTATTTTTTATAATTACATGGTATATGGTATTATTGTCATTATGCCTCTCTTTCTTCACTACAAATTGATCTCTGAACGAAGCTTCACTTCTTCCGCGCGGCGACTCTCCTATCCACGATAAGAGTTCAATCTCAAGACTCATCACAAACGTATCCAGGTTTTGCTATCTGATTCTCAAGACTCATATTTCGCTTTGTTCGTCTTTTTTCCAAATTCTTCCAGAAAATCATCACTGATCGACTTTCTCTCAGCAGATTGCCAAATGTCATGGTTGAGATCTGATGTGTTTTCTGGGCTTGAGTTTAATATGTGTACGCTTGGTTACTAAGAAACTGAGAAAGGAAATGGAAGTTGCCGAGGAACTGGGAAGGAATGGAAATGGAAGTTCATCATACATGTTTTTTTCCCTCTGGGATAATGTGGGTGATGAAATGTTTCTCGCCAGAATATTTATTTTCTTTTTTGCTTTGGCAAATGATATTTTTTCAAATCCTGAATGTCCAACAAATCTGCTTATGATTTTCTTATTTTTTTATTCCTCATTTTTTTTTTTTTTATCTAGCTTTTCCTTCAAAATCATCCATACTTTCAGAATACAATTAATTTTTTGTTCACCTGTTCGATATTCAATTTTTTCCTCGATTTTTCTCTCTCTTCAACAAGATGTCTTGGCTTAACACCTCTACCTTTTCTTTATAAAACACACTGGATTGAAAGGGCGCTCATAGCGCATGTGAAGAAAGGTTAGACATATAATTTGAAGAGGGGGATCATAAGTAAAAAGAGTAATAAAATAATATTAGAATAAAATAGACAAAAGAAATAGTGTGTTAAAAAAAATATATATATATGGGATTATTATTTTAATATTTTGGCCCGTTTCAACCCGTAGCCGGTGTAGGGCCAGGTTGGGCTAGCCAAAAGCTGGGCCGAATTGGCCCGACCAGTTTTGACATGTGGCCCGAGTGGGCCGGGCCAAAATGGGTCGAGCTGGCTCGTTTCCTAGCTCTAGTCTGAAGTGGGCTTAGGAAGTTTCAATTACTCCACTTTGTTGAAATGATCCAACCAATCTTGGGAAACCAAATATTTGTACAGACAAGCTTGGTAATATTGCGAGCCCCCACCCGTGAAATTACCACCTTAACAAGGGTGCCATCAACCAACTCAAGATCATCAATCACCCCTGAGAACCTTCTCATGGACCGATTCAGCTTGTCCAATCTATTACGTTCAGAGGGAAAGTGGATGATATTAAAATCTCCCCCGACGCACCAAGGGTCCTCCTATAAACCTCTAATCGCTCCTAACTCATCCCAAAGAAGGTTCCTCTCAGCACTGGAAAGAGGACCGTACACGCTAGTAAAACCCAGATAAAACCACTACTCAGGTTTTTTGAATCGGCACAAAATTGAGTGAGGGCCCACTTCCTTATCCAGCAAGACTAAACTTCTTTTATCCCAAACGACTAGCACCCCCCAACAAAGCCCATGGCGTTCAGAACTTCCTACTCAAGAAAGATACTAGAGCCCAGACTCCTGACAATGCCAGAAGACATAGAACTCATCTTAGTCTCCTACTGCATAAAGAGTCCAATCTCCGACTTCTCGTGCGGCCTGATAATCTTCCTTGATCTATCATTGACACTCCGAACATTCCAATCCAACAACTTTCAGTCACTAATAAACTCTCTTTTACCCCTACACAAAGTGCTTTACTCTAGAATCAAGGTCTCTTTGTAGTTGATAGTGAAATTGCGCCATTTTAATTCCCTTTTCAGATCCGGCTCTTCTCCGAGATTCCTTAATGAGTATTTCCATTTTACCAGGAATTTTGGAAGAATTTGAGGATTTCCTTTTCCATGTCTTTTGTAGAAAAGCCCAAGAACCTACTTATACCTTCAAACTTATTTCGTCTCTAGCAATCCGTATCAGGCTATCCCGTCTAGAGGGACCATCTCACTGCTTTTCTCAGTCCTTCCACAAG
Source organism: Tetrastigma voinierianum (assembly GCA_016808115.1). Classification (NCBI taxonomy): domain Eukaryota; kingdom Viridiplantae; phylum Streptophyta; class Magnoliopsida; order Vitales; family Vitaceae; genus Tetrastigma; species Tetrastigma voinierianum. Next base: position 10,728 of record JAEQBH010004578.1, on the reverse strand, counting down.
CCTCCTCAGACTCTTCAGTATCTAATCAAAGAAGAATTCTCCAAAAATTCGAAGGCCAACAAAAGCCTATTTCCCTCAGCTTTGTCTATCAAATGAGCACCACAATCTACGGATGATTGATCGACTGAATTATATCGCCAGAAGGAAATCTAGCGCAACATTCCCCTCAGCAAAACAAAGTTCCTCCAATCCAAGAACCTGGCCCAAAACAAGAGAAAGAAGAGGATTTGGGGGGACCTCATACCTATCAAGATCTAGTTCTGAAGACTCCTTAAGAAGGCTGAGTGCCAAAGCTCTGGGGCTGATTTGGTCTTTACCGAAATCATCGAGGCCACAACATTTCCACATACTCGGCCAATCTTGAGTGGTTATTTGTAATGGCTCTCAGGTCAAAGGCTTGTGGGTTTGGGTCAAAACCCTTACCAATACCTAAGGGCCTAATATCCCTGGTTGAATGAGACTCAACCAAAATGGGCTCGCTTATAAGCTCTGCATACCAAAAGGCTCGGATCTAACCGACCTAATAATTCGACCCGAAGAAAAAGCAATTAACCCCGACTCGATCTCCGCAGGTGCACTCAAGCCTCGACCAGCGGCCTCCAACCCACTCCTTTGCATAAAAAATTTTGGGCAATGCGCGTACGTCCCTACTCCCACGCTCCCCTTCAAATTTCATGGATCATCTTCTTCCTCTCTCTCACCAAGACTGTAGCACTGCACCTCCATCTCCAACAATTCCACAGGAGGAACTTCCCACCAGAGCTGAATTTCTACCCTTCCTTCCCAAATTTATCTCCAAAGACCCTTGCAATCTTCCACCTTCCACTCAAACAAGAATACGAGCCCATCAAGAAACGAGAGCCATAGTGCTCTTTGTCAACTAAGGAAGCTCCCGCAGCATCTCTAATTTTTCGTGATTTTTAACTCTCTACTGTGTGGATCGAGACCCACTTGAGTCTTACCCACAAGTCCTTCAACTCTTCATGGTTAAACTGACACCCATTGTTGGGTTTCTAACGACAAAGCTCGATCCCAAAGCTTTTGAAGCTCCTTGAGCCTTTTTGGAGGACCCTCAGCTCTTCTCCCTTCGTGGCAAACTGCAACGTAGCCTTCCATCACCCGACACAACCCATATCACCTTTAGTCTCCAACCCTTACACACTCTCCTAGCCTTTGCTAGATCTAATGGAAAGGCTTCTGAGGCTCCCACCAGCATCGGTCCAACCGGGAGGAGTTTGGCACTTTCATGTTCTTCGATCTCAACTTTGCTACCCGCACGAAAAACGAGACTATTTTAACCTTAGCAAACGATCGACCCTTCTCTGCAACTTTTAGCATTTGCACACCCACCTTCCATGGCTTCCTCTCCTTTTCCCTTGACTTAGTCGCTTTACCCTTTTGGAGGTCTAGCCTCGTTTTTACCCCCATCTCCCTTAATATTTCCGCCATTTCACACCACCCTTCTTTTTTCCTCCCTCTCGAAATGAAAATAGAGAATTTTTTCTCTCTGGGATAAAATACTTTCAGGGAGACGAAAGGACCTGCCCGGTTCGTGTTTTTTGCCATCTCGTACCTTCTACCTTTCTCCTGCCAATTCCAAGCCCACCGCTCTTCCCTCAATTCGCAGAAGTTTCTTTCAATACCTTCTAAGAAGAAGCGTAGACTGGATGGACCGAGCAATACCCAAGAAGATAGGCTTCACTTTCTCTCCCTCGATGATGCCTCTGAGCGAACCTTTCTACCTCCTTAGGTCTAAGATGAAAGTTTTTGCTTCCACCGAAAAGCTTTTCGACCCTTCTACCCCTCGTCGTTGCCTTGATTTGTCTTCTCCCTTTCTACGATAACTTTGCCACCCGTTCCCTCTAGGGTTTTCTTCCATGGCTCTTCACTTTTGCTCCTATGGGTTTTCGTAAGTTCAATGGTTTGCATGTATACAACTTTAATAATATTCACATATGGTTGTGCATATGGTTGTATGTAACAAGCTACAATAATCTTCAAATTACCTCCCTTAAGTTGGGTGAATATATATTACCTATTTCCAAGTCGATAATTATTACTTGAAACTAGGAATTAACTAATCCTTTCGATAAGGCATCAACCAATGGACCCATACAAAGTGTGTAGATTAAGCCACTGTTCATTTTTCCTAACAAATGTCTATCTACTTTCACACATTTGGTTTCGTCATGTTGTATCGTTATGTGCAATGTTAATGGCTGACTAACTATCATAATAAAGTCTCATCAAGGTTCTCACTTAATCTTTCAATTTACACGATATTTTTTGAGACAAAACAATCCTGCAAATTCCTTTGCCCATTACAAGATGCTTCACTTTTTGCACAATATCTGCAACAATATTTTATTTTTTTACTCCTCAAGATTACCGTTCCTCTTAGAAAGTGCACATCCTAGCAGACCTTTGATCAACAATTGATTCTAAGACACTTCCATAAGTATAAGATCAAAGATTGTTCAATGCTTTCCAATAAAAACTCCTTCCCTAGCATTGCTTTCAAGTAGTTAGATTCTACATACAATTTATAGATGAACTTTCTTTGAGTTATCCATAAATCAATTTTACTAAACTGAATATAGGCTATATTTAGTCACGTTAAGCAGGTAAATTAACTGCTAACTCTTTATCTCTAGTAAACCTTTGTTTTCAACTCCGCATGCCACTTACTTCTCCCAGCTTGTGAGTTGATCAATACACATGCTAGCTAGCTTATATCCTTTTTTTTTTTTTTCTGTCTCCTACAATTAGTTAAGAGCATACTTCTAGTTCTATGGGAGACAAAAGTTTTTATTTTTATTTTTAGTCACCCTTCAATTCCTAAAAATACTTCTCGTCTTCTAAGTTCCTCTTTATTTCAAAACCTTTTTGCTAAACATTTGTTTCAACGCTTCTCTTTCTTTAAATATAATTTCTAGTCACTACTATGTCAATGCTTCTTCTTTAAATATAATTTTAGTCACTACTATTGTCATCCATTTATAAACTAGTAGGGTCATGACTTCCCCAGAGGCTAAGTGTTTAAAAAATAATGTGTGGTCAGTGTGACATTATTTTTAGCCAATAGTTATATGAATTTTGCAAATCTTGTGTGTCCAAGTACGTGGAGATTGTTTAAACCTATACAACCTTCCTCAATTACAATATCTCTTTTCTTTCAAGTGGGATATCAAAATCAAGTGGAAGATCCATATAAATTTCTTTCTTTGAACTTTCCATTTAAGAATGCCGCATTTTCACATCAAATTGTTGTAATTCCTAATCAAATTAAGTAAACCAAAGAGAGTATAACCTTTAGTGTTCTCTCTTCATCATTAGTAAAGTCTCATGGTAATCTACTCCATATGTTCGAAAGTATAGCTTTGGCAATGAGCCTAGCTTTGTAACTCTCAAGAGAACCATCTACCTTGTGCTTTACAATAAAAACCCACTTGCACCTTACTAGACTCTTTCCTCTAGGTAACTCAACCATATCCAAAACCCTATTCTTTCCAAGTGCGTGCATCTCGGCCCTCATGACTTGTTTCCATTCCTTACTATTTAGTGTCTCAAATAAGGCTCTTAGTATGACTATGGTGTTGAAAGGTTGGTAAGAAATTTTATGAGATAATGACACCTTTTATGGGAAACAAAATAGGGAAGCAGATATAAAGGGTATTGATTTACATATTTTGCAGTAATCTTTTTGAAACTTTTGTGAATGAAAAGTCATCTTTCATTGACTAACTAATCCGTAAATGCAAGAGGAGGACTACACACAATATCGGGCTACCATATCATTCCTGGGCGATGTTACAAACTCTATAAGTAAAGTTCCTAATCAGATACAAATCCTATATGTAAAGTAATTACATGCTATAACAATATACAAGTAAACAAATTCAAAAAAACCAAACTCCTAACTTATTCCATCTAACTCATACTCGCTTTCCACACTTCGCCGATTGTAAATGTTAAACAATCCAAGCCTGGACACTAGATGATCAAATGGTTTCCTTGCCAAAGCTTCGGTGAGAATGTCGATTGTTTGATTTTTTGTAGGAATGTGAGACAAATTAACAATATTTCCTTCGATCTTTCTTGACAAAATGTCAATCTATCTCGCATGTGTTTGGGGTCTTGTCACGGTGTGCACTAGATTCTTGGCTATACTAATGGTTGATTGATTGTCACACAACAATTTCATAGAATCTACTATAGGAATTTTTAAATCATTCCAAATTCTCTTCAACCATATTCCTTCACATATTCCAAGTGCTAATGCTTTGAATTCATCTCAACTCCTGCTGGGCGCCGCTCTTACTTCCTCCAAGTCACCAAATTGCCCCAAACAAAGGTGCAATACCTTGAAGTTGATCACCTGTGGCTGTCAATGGTTGAACTTGCCTAGTCAACATCAATGAAAATCTCAATGCTCATTTCAGTGCCCAAAAAGTGCTATTTTGAGCCCTATTCAAGATAGGTTTTGAGTGCTTTTTGCACAGTAATCATATGAATTGAGCCAATTGACATGTGCAGGTCCACTTAGTACACCGACCCCATTTCAGTTTGTTGCAATTTTGTGTGCTTTGCGTGCTCTAACTAATAAGTTCGCGCTGTCGCATTGGTGCTGAATGCCGAGGATTCACAATGTTTTCATCAATAAAAATGAAGAAATGTATGGATTTGAAGAAAGGATGATACAAAGAGTAAAAACAAGGAAACAAGGAGTGCCAGAATTTTCGGGTTATGATTGCGGTAGCTTAGGTGGATTGCGAAAATTTCGCAATCATAGCGATAATTCCGCAATCCTAGCGAAATTTTCGCTATGTGAAATTCTGTTCATTGCAATTTCCATTTCGCTATTCGTGGAATTGCCAGTTATTAAATTTCTGCCAGCATAGCGAAATCTCGTTATGCTAGCTAAATTCGCACAAATAAATTGTCGCCCCGTGTTTTTGATGTTTTGACTCAAACGACCACGCTTTGATTAATTACCATTTTGTCCCTATTGTAATTTCATATTTTAGGTATTTTTGGTATTTCACACAATGTTTGGCTATATAAGCCACTTATGACTTTTGTAACCCTAACTTTTCTGGATTCACGGTAAATCCACGCAGCTTTTCATTTTAGGTTTTACATTTTTCTCTTTCTCTCTTTCTTTCTTTCTTTCATTTTCAAGCTTCAAACACCCTTTGAGGATGACAACTCAAAGGATGTTTGCCAAGCCCTTCCTTTTGGAAGAGGAGGGTCACTGGTGGAGGCTCCTGAGGTGTGCCATGCCTCATTCATCACACTGCATTTATGAGCATTTAAGCTCCCTGCATCTCACCCTAGGTTGAAACCTCCTAGATTTAGCCTCGCCAATGTGTATTTGGTAAGCTTCATGGTTACAGTGGATGCTTAATCCTAGATCCACCGGCTTCATCCACTCTAGTCAGTTCCTATTAGTCGTCGAGGCTGCCTCGAGGCTATATGCACACCGGCTGCGGACTTGAATGCTCACTGAATGCCATACCTCATGAGGGAGTAATTTAGGGTTTAGGTTTTAGTGCCAAATCAAGGTCCGGTTTGGGAAACGACTATAGGTCATTATCCCCAACGCGAGGAAATAAACCCGAGGGCATGAATACACCTTAAAAATCCAATCCAAAGGACTCCAAGACTTCACGAGTCTTCTTTCTAAATTTTCCTTTTAATTTATATGCGCTTACAACCATCCACCCTAATCGCTTTTGAACAAAACCCAAAATCCAAAGAGAAATACCATTTTCACTCAACTCCGCACTCATTTCACGAAGAAAACCCATCCCCGTGTTCGACCCTAGATCGCCATATCGCAGCAGTTTCGACTACTAGCAGAGGGAGGAACAGGAAACAAATTTTCGATTCCGATCACCTACCGGCACGACCAAATGGCGCCGTTGCCGGGATGGTGCCTTGTGCGAGATAAGAAGTCGCTGGAACTTGTGATTCATATCACAAGTTTTGCAAAATCTCATTCTCGATTTTATCATTTTTCCACTTGCGCTCAACGCAGGATTTAAATTTTTCCAAAGACATCTGTGGGGCTTTTTCTTTTGCTTTAATTTTAGCTAACCTTAACCTCTTCTTTTGTTAGTTTTGTTTGGTTCTTTTCCTGTTGATTTGGTATGTGCAGTGAGTGCGATGCGCCAGGATAGAACACCGTGGTAGGCTTCGAGAGGCCGACCGTCGCACAGAACAGGCTTCGAAATTGATCCTCACAATGCTCAAATGGATCCTCCACAGGAGGAACAGCAAAGCCAGCAGGTGCCTAGGGAGCCCAATGCATATCGATCCATGAGGGATCACATACACCCACCCAGGGTGAGTGCACCCTCATGCATAATTCCCACGAGGAAGGGTACAAGCCTTACTGTGCCTTTACTCCCAAATATTTCATGCATGGAGAATGAAAAATCCATACTCACACATTCGACTTCTGAGGAAGTATGCACCACTTTCAAAGAAGGCAGTGGACATGGAGCTCCTCAAGTTGAAAGCCTTTCCACGACCCTAAAGGACAAGGCAAAAAATTTGGCTAAACGACAAGGCCAAGAACCATAAGGAATCGGGAGAGCCGCAGGTGTAATTTCTAAAAATTCCTGCTCACAAGACAAACAACTGAAGAGGCAATTTACACATTTGCAGCTCATGATGGTGAGAGGTTCTACTCAAGGCCGGGAGAGATTTATGGAGGACTATCGTTGCATGTCCACACCATGGGTTTGATACATGGATGCCGGTGAAACTATTTTTTGCTGACGGAATGTCCCTTCCATGAAACACCATTGAACTATGTGTGGAGGAGATTTTCTTGAGTAAACCCTGATGAGGCAATGGACTTCCTCAATTATGTGGTCGAGACCTCTAAGGGGGCTGGGATGAGCAACTCCAAGAGAAGCATGTGATCTGCCACCAAAGGAATCAAAGAGGGAGGCATGTATGCCCTTCCTAAGATATGGAGCTGAAAGCTAAGGTTTCTACCTTTAAGGAAGATTGAGAAAATTAGAAAGAAAAAGGGTCCATGAGGTGCAAAGTAAAGGATCAAAGCCATGCAATGTCAAAACTATTTCAACCGCGCCCATCGACTCACCCAGAGAACCATGTCCAAACCCCATTTTGAGAATGCAAATGTGGCGGGCCAAAACAAGCCGCAAACAAATGCTCCATATGGCAACACTTACAACCCCAACTGGAGGAGTCACCCTAACCTTTCCTGGAAACCTCAACCTCTTGTATATGTACCCCAAGAGCACAGCAGCAGCATTCTACCACCACTTCACAAAGATCGGAAGAAGCACCCACCTCCTCTCCTGTTGAGCAAGCCATTTTGAATTTGAGCAAGGTGGTGGGAAATTTTGTGGAGGAGCAAAAAGGCATCAATGCTCAATTGAACAAGAAAATTGAAAATGTAGAAAGCTCCTTGAACAAAAGAATATATGGGCTGGAAAGTAACCTTAATCAAGAATTTGATGTTTTTGCACATCCATAACAAGAATGGCAAATCAGCTAGCAGGCAGGAGGTTCCTCTCTCGCCCACTCGCCAACCAAGGAGTCCATGAACGAGCTATTCCAAAGGAACCTCCCAAAAATGGATGAAGTCAAAGTCACACACTTTAAGAAAGGGAAAAGAGTGCTGATCAACCAATGCCCAAGCTTGTCGAGGAAACCAGAAAAGGGGAAGAATTGGAGCCGGAACACATTTTCTTGAAGGAGGACTCAATGAAGCACCGCATGCCACCTCCATTTCCCCAAGCACTAAGAAGCAAGAAGAAGGCATCCCAGCCAGTGTGCATCCTAGAAGTCCTAAGGCGTTAAGGTCAACATACCCTTTTCGGGACATCATCAAACAAGTCCCCGCTATGCAAAAGTTTTTGAAAGATTCTATTAATCAAAAGGTTGGGCATTGACAAAACGACATTCTTAACTGAACAAGTTAGCTCCATCATCCAATGCAAGACAATGGTGAAACACAAGGATCCTGTGGACCTAACTATCTCGCTAACATCGAGGAAACCTCGCGTTGACAAAGCCACCATTAGACTCGGTGCCAAGAGCCAACCTACTCGCCATACCGCAGTATAGGCAAATTAGGTTTGGGAGGGCTGAAACCAAACAACATCACCCTATCCTTAGCCGATCGTTCAGTGAAAATACCAATAGGGATAGTGGAGGATGTGTTGGTAAAAGTAGATAAGTTCTACTATCCTATGATTTCATGGTTCGATACGATCCCAAGTGGGCGGCGCTAATCAAGGCCCATTATATTGGGAAGGCCATTTCGCCACATCAAATGCCATTATCAATTGTTTAACGGGTCATGCAGCTCACATTTGGCAACATGACAATCGATTCAACATTTTCCACTTGAGCAACAAGCAAAACCAAATGAGGATGAGGGAGCAAATCGATGAAGTTTGCCCCGAGTGGCACACCCGGGTAGGAAGGCATGATACTAACAAACAAGAGGGAAGAATTACTTGAGAACAATGAAGCGCTAATGGAAGAATCCACCATTCTCTCCCGCAACAATCAGCCCACCGCCACCAGAGACCAGATTGCCCAAAACAAAGGAGCTGAGCATGAAGGCACCTGCAGCACACACCACTGCATGCGTGGAGGAGCTTCTCTTCTTGCACCCTCCTTGAGATCCAATGGTTACACAAATGGGAGTGGTTCCTCCAGGAACCTGGAGACCACTCCAAATTTTTGTTGAAATTTTTACTTTATATTATTGAGTTGCAGTGCAGGGGAGAATCTCATTTTCCTCCTGCATTGTAGTGCAGTGCAGGTGCACTGTTCAACCATGCCATTCCATCCCTGGTTCAAACCGTTCGTTTCATCTTCTCTTGGAGGTACCACATAATTTCTTTTTGAAAAAGCTGATACTTGGTGAAATATACTGACATAGAAATATACCATACAGCTACATTTCTTTTCTACACTTTTGCAAATCATTTTTGTGCCTATATTTTGTGTTTCTACTGTTGCCTTTAGTTGAAGAATTGAAGCCCTGTATGTTACCTTAATGTTAGAACAATTCCATGCATGATTTAGTTTTTGGTCAATTGAGGTTTCAGCATATTCAACCTTGAACATTCCCCCTTTAGCTAATTCACACACTGCACCCCAGCTTGTACCAATAGGTTGAGAAGCTATATACTCTTTTCCACTTGCAAAGCTCGCTTTAAATTTGTTTCGATTTACTCCATATTAGGTTTCAGTTACCTGTTTAAGACCAATGTAGTCAAATGAAAAGAAAAGAAAAGCTAAATAAAAAGAAAAGCAGCAAAAGAGAAATAAAAGTCAGACGCTTTGCCTCAAACCCGAACACGATCCGGGAGTGTGGTATACGGGCGTAAGTTCTAAAGCCCGATGCCTAAACCTTAATTCGGTTGGGAGTCATCGACTTAGTGTTCGCTACACGGGTGGATAGGTAGAGTTCAGCGTGTTGTAGGTGCTTAATTTAGAAGTCACCGAGTCCATGAAGCCCGCAGTTTGTGGTCGGCCGATCCTTTCGTCGACGCCTAAACCCAATTGGCTGGGTCATCGGTGACCGTTACACCCGACTTTGGTGAAGTTGGAGCTAGCATTGCACCTCACAATATAGTCAACAAAAAAAAAAAAAAAAAAAAGAGCGTATTAGTCCTATTTAGGTTAGTCACATTTAAGGCCATGGCAAGAGCTAGGTTGTGAGAATAACTTGCAATTTATTGGCTCGGAACCGGTTACCTAAGGAACAATTAGATTTTGGTGGAAGTTCAGGTTGATTTCCTTGGATCCAATGTTGACCTAAAACTAGTTCTTATATGGTTTTTGTTCTTTCATGTCGTTTTTGAACAGGATGTAAAATTGTTCATTTTAAAGGTAAAGCCCATCCGCAGACTCACTTTCCCTCGAACTACATACACTTTTGTAAAAGCACAGATGCATACCTTTATTGTTTTAGCATTGCTAAGGGACTACAACGTGTCAGGTTAGTGTGATTAGTGCCCAAAAGTGCTATTTTGAGCCCTATTCAAGATGTTTTGAATGCTTTTGCGCACTAATCATGAATTGAGCCAATTGACATGTGCAAACCACTCTAGTACACCGATTCCATTTTTGAGTTTGTTTTTGGTAATTTGCAGTTTTTTATATACTTTACCAATAAGTTCAAGGTGATGTCAAGATCGGTGCTGAATGCTGAGGATTCACAATGTTTTCATCAATCAAAAATGAAGAAATGTGAAGTGGATTTGAAGAAAGGATGATGCAGTAGCAAAACAAGGAACAAGGAGCAAGCCGTGAATTGCGGCGATTGGCGGTGGTTTTAGGTGGATTGCGAAATTCTCGCAATCATAGCGAAAATTCCGCAATCCTAATAAATTTTCGCTATGTGAAATTGCTCATTGCGAATTCCATTTGCTATCTCGTGAATTTCACTAGAGCATAAATTCCCGCTAGCATACGAAATTTCAGTTATGCTAGCGAAATCTCCAGATAAATAAATTGCCCCTGTGTTTTTGATGTTTTTGACTCCAAACGACCACGTTTTGATTAATTACCATTTTGTCCCTATTGTAATTTCATATTTTAGGTATTTTTGGTATTTCACACAATTGGGTTGGCTATATAAGCCACTTATGACTTTTTGTAACCCTAACTTTTCATTCACTGTAAATCCACGCAGCTTTTCATTTTAGGTTACATTTTTCTCTCTTC
>JAEQBH010004577.1:0-163829 GCA_016808115.1 Tetrastigma voinierianum | reverse complement strand
GATTATTTCAAGGGTAAAAAGTGCATCCCTAGGGTCCACTTAGCCTATTCCTTACATGTTAGGAAATTTACGGATATACCATTTCTACATTAGCATAATATTTTCTAATCCTGGGCCCGAGGCCATCATGGTTTTGTTTTGGGCTCCAAGCAAAGGCATCATAGCAAATATTCTTCATACTTATTAACTTATAAACGTCCTTTTTCTAACTCCTTAGACGACACCTAGCATTACATACAGGTTTTCCCTCATGGACCTTATGATCACATAATCTTACTCTCTATTTCTCCATATTGGTATGAATATCCATAACTAGACCTAGCACAATTCTATCAATCCTACAAGATATAAGACTATACCTCAGGATTATAACGAACAGTTTAAGACGTAGTACTTCAGAGGACCATTTCAAGGGTAAAAGGGTAAACTCTTAGGTCCCTTAGCCTATTCTTACATGTTTGCAACCGGTGGGCTTGGTTTCACCCGGTTACATTGGTATGATATTATCTAAGTTGGGCCTGAGACCCACGATTTTGTTTTTAGGCTTGTGTCATACTAATTGAATAAACTTATTAACTTATAATTGTCCATGTTTCTAACCCTTGGACGCCCACCTAGCATTACATACATAAGTTCCCTCATGATCTTATGATCATTACTAATCTTACTTCCATTTTCTCCATATTGGAATGAATATCAATAACTAGACCTAGCCTGATTCTATCAATTCTACAAGGTATAAGACTAAACCTCAAGATTACAACGGATCTAGTTTAAGACACAGAGAAACTAGAGGATCATTTCAAGGGTAAAAGGAAGACCTTTGGGTCTCCTTACTATTCTACATGTTGGGAAACTTGTGGGCTGCCCCTTTAATTCCACATTGGTATTGGGCCTGAGGCTTCTATGATTTTGTTTTTAGGCTCGTCTCATACCGATCGAATATTCTCCATACTTATTAACTTATAATCGTCCCTGTTTCTAACCCTTGGACTCACACCTAACATTACATACATTAGTTTTCCTCATGGACTTTATGATCATTACTAATCTTATTTCCTATTTCTCTCCATATTAGTATGAATATCCATAGCTAGACCTTGCGCGATTCTATAAATCCTATAAGATATAAGACTATACCGGGATTACAGAACGGATGGTTTAAGACATAAAACTAGAGGAACATTTCAAGGGTAAAAGTGGAAGACCTTGTGGTCCCCTTGCACCCCTATTCTTTCATGTTGGGAAACTTGTGTTTGCCCTTAATTTTACATTGGTATGATATTGTCTAACTATGGCTCTGAGGCTTACGATTTTGTTTTTAGGCTCGCCTCATACCAATTGGAATATTCCATCGTATTAACTTATAACCGTCCCTCGTTTTACTCCTCGAAAGCACACCTTAACATCATACATAAGTTTTCCCTCATGGACTTTATGATAATTACTAATCTTATATTTCCTATTTCTCTCCATATTGGTATGGAATATCATAAATAGATCGAAGGATTCTATCAATCCTATAAGATATAAGACTATACCTTGGGATTATAACCGACGGTTTCTGACACACAAAAAAACTAGGGACGGAGTTGTTTCGGTAAATCTAGGGGCCCAATGGTTTCTACCTAAACTTCACAAATGGCATCCCTTAATTGACACTTATAGCTTTACTAAACATGGTTTTGGTAAAACCATCAAACCTTCATGCAAACAAGCAATTATAGCCTCCCTCCTTACTCTTTCTTTCCTTCCATCCTATGGCAAGACTTAGAATGAAGTCTGTAGTAGTGTTTGTGGGGAATAGTGGGAGGAGGGGTAGGCCATCACAAAATCAAGCATGAATCTCTCATTGAGATTGTGAGATATAAGGAATGTATGCATAATCACGCAGCCTCCATGGGGTACTATTCCATTGATGGATGTTGTGAGTTTTTGAAAAGCGGGGAGGACGGAACGCCGGAATCTCTTATTTGTGCTGCTTGTGAATGTCACCGGAGCTTCCACCGGAAGGAGGTGCTCTTCCATGACGGAACAACCGAAGTTTCGTACCCCCACCGGCCCTTCACGATCGCTCCTGCTCCGATTCCGGTGCCGAATAACATCTTTTGTTACAATTTGAGGCCGCGACTCACGGCCACGAACCGTAATGAGATGGGGTCGGAGAAGTTTGAGTCATGAAATGGAACGGAGGAAGAAGCCGTAGAACGGTCGACGTATGAGCGTATGAGGATGAGTGCTTTGCCGAAAGGTTAGTGGAAATCTCCGAGGCATAATGATGAAGAAATTCAAGTTCTGTTCTGATGCTGACAGTCGCCTGTTTTGCCTGGGTCAACAATAATGTATGGGCGAAGCCGCCTCCCTCTCGTTATCATCATCCCCGTCACCACCACAACCACCACCGTCGCCACAACCGCCGTCATCTGATGCCGCCGCTGCAACCACCTTCCGATCAAGCTAGCAAATGATTAGTTTCTTGAACCTGATCATCAGCTTCTGAGAAAGGAATTGAAATCTTTAAAAATTAGTCTTTATTCTCGGTGTTTTGTTTTTATTTTTTTGTTCTGTTTTGAACTGAACTATGACAACCATTTATGGTTGCTGTTTGGTTGTTGTGATTTTCAGGTTGTTGTCATTTTTGGTCTCTTTTTTTTTCTTTTTTTCCTTTTTTTTGTGAATTCCTAGGTGGAGTATGCTTGTTTGTTTACCTTTGTTTTGTTTGAATAGGGTTAAATGTTTTCTCCTTTCGTCACTTTTTCTTTCACTTTCATTTTCTTTCCCTCGATTTTCTTCCTTCTTATTTCTCGAGAACCAAACATAGTCGGGATGCTCATTTGAGTTCGTCTTCTCCTAAACACCATTAAATCATTCTGTTTTTTAGTATCCTGTTCTTAAATTCAAACTTGGAATCTATTGTAAACCCACATCCCACCAATTTACCATTTGAGCCATATCTAAGGGCAGTGGTGGAACTAGGATTTTACTTTAGTGGGGGCAACCTCTAATAAAAATGTATCCCGAATTCATAACCTTACAACTTTTTTAGAATTTTTAGTGGGGGCAACAACGATCAAAATTTCTAAAACCTTACTGAAAAAAAAATTCTAAATTTCCAATAGGGGAAATTGTCCTATTGGTCCTCATGCTCCTTTTGCCCCTACCTAAGGGCCCATTACATCATACTAGGAAGCGAATCTTTTTTTTTTTTTTGCGCTTAAAACACTTTACCACATTGTAGTAAAACTATTCACATCAAACTCGAACCCGTGATCCCTCCCTTCCCTACGTCCTACATTTTTTGAAACGTTGAGCGCTTTATCACATGAACTAAACATGATAAACATGAAATGAATCTTCATAATCACATAATTGCTATCCAAAATATAATAAGCTCTATTCGATGTAAAGAAATTAATAATTTTGAAGAACCTCTCGCCTAAATTTGCAAATTGGGCCTCATCCTCAATCTATTACTTTATGTACAAATGAAAATGACTAAAAATCATTGTTTTCTTATATAAATATATAAATATATAAGATATATATATATATATATATATATATATATATATATTAACTTAAGGAAATTAGTAGGATATGGTTGGCAATTATTTTCTAGAACCGTAAAATACTGTTTACACTGAAAGAAAAAATAGGCTATAATGACATAATTTTAGTCCTGGTTATTAAAATTCATAATTACAAATATATATCGCCACGTTAGTTAAATTCATGTGGCAAAAGGAAACTCTCATTAACCTTTTAGCCATTGGAATTAATTGAGCATGACTATAAAAATTAAAAAAAAAAATTGAATCCGGTTTCTATCTTTCATACTATTGTGCAATTGCTTAATCTCTTCCCCCCGCTCCCAAGCCTCATGACTCACTAAATCGCTCTCAATGCTCAAACCTCTCTCTCGCAGACGGATTCCACTCTTGGCTTCTATCTCTCATGCTTATTGTGAAAAATGCTCTATTTGCCATGTCCAGAGTCGTTAATCCTCCTTTTCTCTTCAATTCTAGGGTTCTGGCTCTGACTTGAAAGCTCCAGAACATACATTGACTCATTTCCGCTGAGTTTCCATGGCTAGTCCACTCTATCGATATCTGCTATTGCTCAACTCTTTAGGCGGAGCCAAGTCAGCATCATTAGGATTTGGGGGAAAAACCTAATCTTTATTGGAAGGCTAGTATAATTGAAGACTTGTTATTGGCTGAGTGAGAATTACAGCTATGTGGTCGAGTGAATGAGGATTGAGTGGTGCCAAAGTGCTCACACTCCGTCCCTCCTCGTCTTTGTTTTGGAGGAGTCTTATAACCAATGTAATAAAAATCGGATCGACGGAAAAGTTACCGGTTCACGATTTAGGGATCACTGGTCGACGGTTGGACCGGTTTGATTTTTGAAACACTGCTTATAACATGTTTAAAATTCAAGATGGGGGTGGTCTAGAAAAATAATAATAGCTATTGGGATCATATATTCTAAAAGTTACTCTACTTTTTTTTTTTGACATCTATTCACTTTGCATATCACAATATAGCACGCGTTCCATAAGGATCTCGAGTTTGCATCTCCTGAAATTACTTTCAACCCCTTTTACCACTCTTGAGTTAAGCCTCAAAGGCCAAAGGCTCTCTACTCTGACAATGCATATCACACTCCATTGCACGCGTATCTCGATAAAATTGTATCTCTTTTAATTTATACCGACTATATTAATATGTTTGTATAGACCATATTAATATGTTAAAGATTTGGATTATAAACATTATAGCGTATAACATTAAGCTTGTATAGGACTTCATGGATGTCAATTCCTTCCAAATTAGAATTTTTTCTTTTACAGCTAAACATTTTACTTACAATATAGTAAACTTTTCTCATCGGGATTTGAACCCGGGACCCTCCTCCCCTTGCCTTTTGAAACATTACGCTCTACCACATGAGCTATGCATGATGAGCTCAAAATTAGAATCCTTAGATCATCACAAATGAACAGACTACTTCATTGCTACATGTACAAAATTGTTGCATTTATGGTGTGGCCTAACTTTGTTTGAAGGGTGGTTTTGGTTGATTACATGATCCAATTAAGATTCTTAATTTTTTGTTAATCACATGATCCAATTAAGACACATTAGCTATTTAGGAATTGGAGAATACAATCAAGAAGAGGTGTGATATTGTAATTGTTAGTTCTAAATTCAAACCTATAACCATGGAATCGTCTTTTGGATTTTATGACTTATTAGTTACTACTTTTTATTTAATACACAGGTTTAATTTTTTGTTTTTTATAATAATAAGAAAGCAATTTGAACAAGGTTAATACCAAACCATGTACAAATATATTATAGCATAATGCAAATATAAAAATTTATTAAAAAAAAAAGTGAATGAAATTGCATGAGATGACACTTGAAACAAGTGGCAATGTTTCAAAGATGCCTATGAAGATCTTTGTAACATTCCATAGGAAATCTCCAACATATTATTTCGTACAAACAAATAACCATAAAACTAGCAATTGAACAAAATAGAAAAACGGTGACGTTTTCAAACACTATAAGTGGTAGAAGACATCAAAGATAAGATTTATTTAATCATGTATACCATTTCTCTCTCCGTCTCTGATTCTTTAAAGAAATTAAAACTAAAAGGTTTCCAAGTTGTATCATTTATTCGAGGGGTTTATATGTAGGTTGTGTTTGGGCAAAAGGAATTTGGGAGAAAAAGCAAAGTAAAAAAAAAAAATTGTTTTCATCATAATTTTTTAAAAAAGAACAAATCAAGTAAAACAAAACTTTTTTACAAAACTAATCATTTCTTTAAAAAAATCCAAAAGAGAGGATTAAAGAGTTTAAAGTAAAATAATTCATTTAAAAAATACACATAGATTTCTTTTCAAAATATTTACAAAGTAATCTTTTTGCTTTTAAACCACATTCACTAACCGCGGTTTTAAGGTTAATTTTCAAATCAGAAATGTTAATACGGTTTTTAAAACTAAAAATATTACTTTAAGTGAATATTTGAAAGAAGTCTATATGTCTCATTTTTCTAAAATTAATTACTTTTACACAACTGGATTAAAAGACACTATGTGGCTCATCATACCTAGTCATAGAGTGTTCACCATTTCCCAAACAAACATAGGGTACTAGGTTCGAGTTTTAATGGGAACAATTTACTACCATGAAACTAAAGTGTATTGAAAAAAACATTATGTGGACAAATTTGCCCCAAAAAATATAATTATAACATGGAGATGGGACAAAATGACCGTGAGGAATTTAGTTATCATGTTACAGATTTATTTGTACACTTTCAAGGATATTTTAGTTTTTCAAGAGATTATTCTTAGAAATATTTTTGGAATTTATCCTTTTTAAACCAATTTCTCTCTTTTTAAAACTAATTTCATTTCTTTGTATTTATTTATTTATAAATAAAAGAAAGAGAAAAATCCTAACCTCTTTTTTTTTTCAACTTTATCTTCTAGCTACTCATCTTCCTTTAAGCAAGGAGGAGTGATTTTTTGTCATTCTCGACCTAATATCACATCTCTACACCTCATTCTATCAGCCTATTTCTTAATAAAGTGGTTATTCCACATAGATATTATTTAATTTTGTTTTTCATGATTTCATTGCCTCTGCTGTCGCTGTTAGCTTTTTGTGTCGTCAGCTCTTATTACGACATTTGCTTTTCGTCGCCTTATTGCGTACAACCGATTCATACAAGTAAAGTACATTCATCAAATAGAGACAAATGTGATCGTATTATAATCGCCAATATGTTGCTATAACTAGTTACTATAGTATCAAATTAGATGCTTGAGTTGATTTATTATGCTATTAACATAAGTGTTGTTTCATCCTCTATAGTTTTTAGCGCATTTGCATTTCTATCAATGTATTACTATTTTGAATCAATAATAATATTTTTATATAAAAAGAGGAGGCTAATTTACTTTTCCCATTATTTATAGGGATTTTTTAATTAAAGAGTCAAAGCACAGATATACAGGGGTAGATCTAGTATTGGCCAGTGGGCCTCATTGAATTTTTTTTTGTGAAAAAATCTCCATTTTTATCAAAGTACATGAGGTTATGTCCCACCGAAAATCCATCAACTTTTTACTATTAGGCATAACCCTAATTTATTAATCTTTGTCAAACTTATGCAACTTAAATAAGGGCCTCAACGAAATCAAATTTTGCTGTGTAAGAGTAAAATAGAAGTGAGGGAAAAAAAAATCGAATTCTAACCAAGAGAGTGAATTATATTTCATAGTATTTCGAATTTATAAGAAAATATATTTAGCTTCAAAGAGTTCGTATATTTTAGGTACTCTCTTTGGTAAATAAAACTATAAAAGTAAACATATTGTATCGTTAAAACCTTACAAATAAATGGGAAAAACTCTAATCCATGAACGAGTGAATTATTTCTGACAATTAAACCATTATGGTAGTCACTTTAGAAGTTTTTCTTAGTATAACTTAGTAAAATAAAACCAGATAAAAGAAAAAATAACATAATATATTCATATTTTTATTTTTCCAACTCTTGTAGACACGTGTATGTTTTCTTTAACACTTTAACTGATAGATACTGAAATCATTACATATGTAAATATATATACAAGATCATCACAAGATTAATTGAATATGTAGAACGTCATTTTCTTTTTCTTTTTTTCTTTTTTTTTTTTTTTTGGAGTTTGTGGATTATAAGAGAATTTAGTGAGATCTATTTTGTTTTGTTACCTTTATAGTATATATATTTTTTTAATTTGTGATATACATGTAAATAATTATTTTCATGGGACTTGGTAACATTATCTCTTTGATGAACGATAGTTCATATAATTTCGAATATTTGAAGAGGTGGATATCATTGTCTACTTAATTGATTTTCAAGGATATTTATAAATCTGGGTGAATACATATCATATTTTATATCAAGCTTTGTGAGGGCTTGTAAAATATCCAACATTCACATATCCAAGTAATTGAGATTCTAATTCTAAAAAATAAAATAAATCCCCGTGTCTATCATCATTTTTTTTTAATTTGTATAAAACAAACAATATCATCTTAATGTAATTTAAAAGCATTATCTTTGATGAAGAGTAATTTACATAATTCTTCAATATTTTAGCTTATTAACCTTAATCATACACATTTATATTTCATTTTATTATTTAAATAGGGATATAACAAATAGCTGAAGGTCCAAACTACACAAAAAACCCTAGCCGCACTCCTCCTTTCTCTCTTCATGTTCTTTTGTAGCCTATTTTTCTCAAGTAAGGTGAGGTGATTTTTTATTTTTTATTTTTTGCCATTTTTGGTCTAAAATCACTTGTATCTTTTTTCTTTCATGTTCTTGCTTAATAAACTACAAAGATTTAGGGTTTTATCTTGATTTTTGTGTTGTTGTCAAGTGCATCTTATCAGTTGGTTTATCATCGGCTTGTTACAATATGGTGATGTTCGTCTTCTTATTGCGGCATTTTATCTGTGTGGGGGTGATTTAGATATGCAAAGCGGATCTGATCGGTCCAAGATATCTAATTATAGTTGTTAGTATGTTGAAGAACTGGAGTAGCATATATTCTAGTCACTATATTATCAAATTCTAGCTCCTATGCCACTTATTATACTATTAACCTAGATATTGTTTCATCCTCAGATGGTTTTTAGCTATTTGTATCTTTGATCTATTGATGACAAAGTTTGAATCCACAATATTAATTTCCTTTAAAAAAAACAAGGGATATAACATTGTTTACTTAATTAATATCCATGATATTTACTAATGTCAAGATAAGGTATGTTTGGACCAATTGTAGTTCTTTTTTATCTGGGTGAAATAAATTCCTTTAGAAATGACAACACCTAATTTTTCAGCTACCTACCCTTAATAGAATGGGTATGAGAATATAAATAACTGGGCAGTGGACGGGTTTGCATATGGTATTTTAAAACCCAGACAAGTCCGATTTATAACATTTTGTCCCGTCATTCCGAAAGTGGAAAAATATCATTTTTACCCCTTTATATAGATCCTCCCCTTTTTTATTCTAAGGTTGTCAGCTACCTTTCCTTTTTCATTCTAGGGTTGGTTACCACTCTTCTCCTCCTTTCTCATTCTAGAGCTACTGCCGTTTACAAGTGAAGTCACTACACATGATTTAGGCTGTTTTTGTTGAAAATGATTCAAAGTATTCAAAGTTTGGTCTTCAATAATTCCTATTAGTTAGGAAAGTTTTTATTTTAAATTTATTTATTTAATTGTGAGAGTGAGTCCACGGTTGTTTGAGAGTTTTTATCTATGTGATAAATGTGGAGAATTAGTTGTGAATGGGATAAATTAGTGGGTCAAAGTTAGTTTGTTTATTTTAATTTTGATTTATCTATTGTAAGCCTATTTATAGGCATTTTTAAATATTTGAAAGAGTATGAGAGTTGCACTATGTTTTTCACTTCTATTTTATTTCTCTCATCCTAAAATTCCAACATGGTATCAGAGCCATAGGTCTTGAGGGTCTGTGAGTGATTTTGATGGCAACGAATAATTTTTCTGCTCCTACTCCTACTCTTACAACAGAAAATGATCACATATGGGCTATCAAAATGAAGGCATATCTAAAAGGTCTGAGTTTGTGGAAAGTTATTGAGAATGATGCTCGATTCACGCTCTTCCAACAAATCCAACATTAACGTAATAAAAAAGACAAAGGTTACATTCGCGAAGAAACTTGTTGAATTAATTAAGAAGTACCAAGAAGAATTTTTAGAGAGAAACACTCTAATGCCAAGTGAAGGTTGATGAGAGAGTGCATCAACAAGATGATGAGACGTGCATCATGAGGTGGAGAGAAGTGCTTCACAAATTTGAAAATATGGAGAGATGTGCTCCATGGAAAAATCTACAACTTTAACCAAGGATGTTGAAAATTGATTAAAAGTTGAAGAATAATTCAAAGTTTGTCTTTCAATAATTCCTATTAGTTAGGAAAGTTTTTATTTTAAATTTATTTATTTAATTGTGAGAGTGAGTCCACGGTTGTTTGAGAGTTTTTATCTATGTGATAAATGTGGAGAATTAGTTGTGAATGGGATAAATTAGTGGGTCAAAGTTAGTTTGTTTATTTTAATTTTGATTTATCTATTGTAAGCCTATTTATAGGCATTTTTAAATATTTGAAAGAGTATGAGAGTTGCACGTTGTTTTTCACTTCTATTTTATTTCTCTCATCCTAAAATTCCAATAGTTTCTAATATCGATTTATGGGGCACAATGGTGGTAGAGGACGATCGATGTTCTAGTCCTCGAATCATCTATCTAAGATCCCGCTGATTCCAATAAAAAAAATTTCCCTTCTTCTTCTAGCTGCTTCATGTTGAGAATTTATGCTAATTTTTTCTCTTATTAATATGGTTGTAGATTTTATTTTTTTTATTTGGATGTGGTTTTGAGTCTTTTGACCGAAAGGTCTATTTTGATATTAAGATTCAATCTTGATCTCCTACACAAGATTTTAACTTTTTGAGAATTGCTGTTTTTATATCTTTTTTTAAGGCAAAGCCATGTTTGGTTATTGAGAAAACATAGTGACAAATATAAGTGTGCATTCCAAGTCACAAATTCTTACTGCTCGGGATTCTTGATTTCATTCTGACTATGCCACGTATCCGAACTCCCCGTTGAACTTAGTGCATAGCAAATGTGATATATTTTGCACAAGATAAAGCACACACAATTTTTACGTGGGTTCAACAACTCTACCTATATCCACGTGGTTGTGCCTAGATTCTACACGATTTCCACTAACTCGATTCAAGGTTTGGCTAATTAGTCTAATGTGGTACAAGACTCCCACTAAACGCACAACCCTTCTGAAACCTAATCACTTAGTGGAATTCATACGAACTCCCTCACTCCCCCTCTCACAAAGATACTCTAATCCCACATTACATTAATAAAAGACTAAGAAATTAAAGAACATCATCTTTTAACAAAGGTGAAAGACTTTTAATGTGCAATACCTCAGAGAATATCTACACTCTGCACTCCTTTAGCACGTCAGGACTTCGCTCCAGAAAATCCATGTTAAGCATCTTCCAAAGTCTCAAATATATAGCCTTGTTTATTCGGATATGGAAGACTAGATAAGATTGGAACATTATCCTAATATGACTCCAAACCTACCTTGAATTATCCGAACTTTCTTAAAGCTATCACGCTGAAATAGGAAACTTGTTACTCAAGTATCCTCTTTTAGAATGGAATCCTTATTTTATTCCAACTCGGGCTTCTGATAATAGATGATCTAATCTTCTTGATTTGATCGCAAGATTCACTGCCTCTAAATGATCTTATCCGCTGTCTAAAATGATCTTTATCCACTTGTCTAAATGATCTCAGGATCATAGGTTACTTGCTCCCCAAGTACCTTGGCTCCACGCTAGCATATTGCCTTGCACCTCATGTCAACTCTACTCCAAGTCCCGACTCATGGAGTCTCAGACGCCCATACCGTGGGAAGGTCTACTGAGACTTCATCATGGTTTTTCCAGACTTCTCGGGCTGATCCTTCAAATCTTTTATCTTATCAATTTGGATCTTCGCTGAATCTTTCTTCTTGTAACACACCAGGGATGGAGATATGGACAATCTCAAACCCAACACATAGTATGGAAGGGAATGAGGAAAACACAGATCGGGTTGAGATGGGGGGATGATGAGATTTTGGTTCTAATATCATAATGGAAATAGGGAATGCATATCCCTCCACGACTTGGGTTTAATTGGGACGAGTATGGGGAATGATCAGATGTTGTGGAATAGGAACGGAATAAGGATTCCCCGTCCCAAACCAGCCCTATTGCCAATCCTTGTCTTCTCTTACTTCAAGTAAACGAACAACCACTTTCGAACTTAATGAATGTAATTTGTTCACATGCAAATGATTCAAGATTTTCTTTATATATGTTGATGGATTGACTAATATTGCATTTGGAATGTTTTTTATTTGCAAGTTAAGACAATATTTTATTTTCATGAATTCCTAGGTGGAGTATGCATGTTTATTTACCTTTGTTTTGTTTGAATTGGTTTAAATGTTATCCCCTTTCTTCACTTTTTCTTTCACTTTCATTTTCGTTCCCTCGATTTTCTTCCTTCTTGTTTCTGGAGAACTAAAGTGGCGAAACCAGGATTTTACTTCGATGGGAACAACCTCTAATAAGAATGTATCCCGGGTTCATAACCTTTTGTTACAACTTTTTTTAGAATTTTTAATGGGGGCAACAACTATCAGAATTTCTAGAACCTTACTGCCAAAAAAAAATCTAAAATTCCAATGGGGTAAATTGTTCCCAATGGTTCTCATTCTCCCTTCGCCCCTACCTAAGGCCCAGGAAATCATACTAGGAAACCAATATTTTTTTTGACAACTAAACATTTTAATTACAATGGTAGTTATTCTCATTGAAAGTTGAACTCGGGATCCCTCCCTTCCTTATGCCCTATCTTTTTTGAAACTTTCTACAACATGAATTAGACATGATAAGCAAGAAATGAATCTTCATAATCACATAATTGCCATCCAAAATATAATAAGCTCTATTCAATGTGAAGAAATTAATAATTTTGAAGAACCCTCTCGCCAAACGTTCTCATCCTCTTTCTACTACTCCTTCATATACAATGAAAATTACTAAAACATCAAGCCAGATCTATATTTATTTATTAACTTAAGGAAATTAGTAGGATATGGTTGGCAATTATTTGCTAGAACAGTAAAAAACTATTCACATTGCAAGAAAAAATAGACTATAATGACAGAACTTTAGTCGTGGTTATTAAACGCCACGTTATTTAAATTCATGTGGAAAAGGAAACTCTTTACAACTTTAGTTATAGGAATTAATTGAGCATGACTACAAAAATTTTAAAAAAAAAAAATGAATCTGGTTTCTATCTTTCATACTTAATGTGAAAATTATTGCAAGTATAAATGAATCTGAGCGAGAATGGCAAGTTTGGTCGGGTCGCCAGGAATAAGGTTTGAGTGGTGCCAAAGGTGGTTCTGTTGACTCTCCGACGCTTCTAGTCTCTGTTTTGAAGGAGTCTTATAACCAATGTTTTAAAAACCAGATCGATGACTAAATCGGTGCTACCGTTCACGGTTTAGAATCGAACCGATATTAAATCGCGCCGAATCGACCAAATCGAACTGAAAGGTCACCGGTCAACGATCAGACCGGTCGGTTTGGTAAGATTTTTACAACACATGTTTAAAATCGAGGATGGTGGTGATCCAGAAAAATAGTAATAACTTTTTTTTTTTTTTTTTGACAATTAAGAACTTTGTTACAATGTAGTAAATTGTCCCCATTGGGACTCGAACCTCGGACCACTCCCCTCCCTGGATGTCCTTCATTTTTAAACTTTGAACATTTTACCAACTGAGTTAGGCATGTGGAATGATTCGAATGTCAGGGACAGAATGGAATAAGGATCCCTGTCCCAAACCCACCCTATTGCTAATCCTAAATTTTTACTTCAAGTAAACGAACAACCACTTTGGAACTTAATGAATGCAATTTGTTCACATGCGAATGATTCAAGATTTTCTTTGTATATGTTGATGGATTGACTAATATTGCATTTGGAATGTTTTTTATTTGCAAGTTAAGACAATATTTTATTTTCTCAGGATCTTTCATTTCAAATAATTTTATTTGAAAATCCCATCAAGATTTAAGTCATTAATATACACTACAATAACTACAAATCAAATTTCGATTTCTAATGAAAATATATTCACATACCCTTATTTTAGTAAGTATTTGTCAAGTTATTATATCAATGACTCTCAAATATTACTATCCATGCATGAACCACTAAAACTTAAATGAGTACTTATTATGAGGATTATAATATTTGCTTTAGTAATTAAAATTTTTAGGACTTTATGTACTTCCATCATTATGTGTATGAATAAATATAAATATGTTATAAAATTATCCATAAAAAAATATGTTATAAAATTCATCATACTCAAAATTATTCTTTTTTGGTTATGAAATTAATTATAAAGCAAACATTAGGACATCAATAAAGAGAGAGTAGTATAACACTAGGTTTTTGCGAGAAAACTTGTACTATGTACTTATTACATTTTATATCTTATTATTTCATTTTGGTAGAAAAACTCTTACATCTTGAAGCAATTGTAGAGAAAGTCAAAATACCTTTTACTTTGTAATTAATGGATTTTAAGTTTTATTTACTTTGTTTTTTCATTTTAGACCATCATGTCCATATCGACATTCATCCACAATTGTTGGTTTGATGTTCTTGTTTTCTTGTGATATCAATAGCCACTTGGAAAAAAATATTGTCAATTATAAGAGTATTTCAATCCCATTTTTCTCTTATTTGTAGATAATATTTCAAACCCATTCTCTCCTATATATAGATAATAAATTGGTATGTCATTATTTTAAAGTATGCTCTTCATGGATCAATTGCATAATTTATGCTTCTTAGGGTTATTTGTTTATTAATTTGGGACTCATTAGTCAATTCAAGAAATTTCATTTTTAAATATAATTTCTATAGGATTGCCAACCTTTTCATACATTTTTTTCTTGTGTTTTTTCCTAGAAATTGTATCTTTTAAGCTAATAAGTCTATCACACTTCAAGCTTGTTTCAAATTCATTTCCTTCGATATCAATTAATTTTCCGAAAGGGACATTAATCCGTACTAGAATATTTTGTAGCTAGTATAATGTTAATGCATCTTACAATTGATTTGCACTTTCTAACGTGTGAATAGTATCTTGACATCCCAAAGTTCTAGTTCACTTTAATAAGATTGAGGATCGAGGTGAGATAAAATCGATGATTGCAAGTAAAGTAATTATTTTTTCATCATTTTCAAAATTGAATTCTCCATCTCGCAAAGGGCAAAATTGTTTATCAAATTGGAATTCAACAAAAATGTCATGAAAATCAATTATCTAAGACTCTACAATGATAGATGGAGAGAATCAAAACTATCATAAACTAATACGCTTTGATGACTCATCTTAATCCTTTGAGGAGGCTCAATAGCGATATAAATAGCATAATGAAAAAATTTTCAAGGAAAACATTTGCTTGTCGCACTAAGTACAAGTTTAAAGTTGAGATATTGAGTTAGTGGAAGGTCAAAGATGGATTAAGGATATGATATAGAATGTGTGTATGCATGTGTATTTATATATTGATAAAGGATTCAAAATAAACTGTTTTGGGAATAAAGGTGCATGAGTAATAAGATGTTTAATGTCAACTCTAATTGACATTTTAATAGTTAACAAATGTTTTGGATGAAAATTCACCCACATTATATATCAAGACAAATTTCCTTGATAGAATAATGTCACGTCAAATGAATTATTTGAGTGGGAATAATGTCAAATGCCACACATTAATTGGGAGTAAAGACAAAGTAAACATGTGATCATCTAGCAAAGACGGCTATATCATACCATAAAATACCAAAAGGATCCACAAGAATTACAGTACAATACGTTTTTCTTCTAAAATAGCTTGGGAATTCTAAAGTATTGAAGTTACATTTTCTAAATATAACATTCATTCCAGATTAATCAGAAACCCGAAAATTCTAATTTTCTGAAAAGGGTAAACTGGTAATTTTGGTCAAAATCCGAAATTTTTCTAGATCTCGAATGATAAACGACTTCAATATCGAATCGTCTCTACGAAATCGAACTACCACGCGACTTCACGCTGAGGCACTAGGTGTCAAAGCCAGAACGGCTTCTCAGGAGAGACATGTGATGTGACAAAAGTCACCTACTACATGTGTACCCATGTGACACATGCTGTATGATTAGTGAGATGATGGAGATGAATGGCTGATTGCCATATGTCAAAAAATCAAAATGAAGGGACAAGGATGGAAATTTTTGAAAAGTTTAAATGAATAAGACAAAAGAAATAGTCTTCATCTTCTCCAAATTGGAAGAAATCAAAGGAGGTGGATTTCGCTTTAGAGAGAGAAAGCGCTACTTATCTCTAGATTTCCTACTACTCGTGACCGTTTCGCTTCGTCTGAGCAAGAAGCAAAGCGCCCTACGCGTGCGAAGCACAAAGGTGGACATCACTCCCGACATTTTGTGGAGTTTCACAACTCCAAGAGGTAGGATCTTTCCTACTTTGTTTATTCTTGGCTAAGAGCCATTTTATGGATGGGGATTTGTTGCGCCTCGAATGGTCGTGGTTATCGGTCTTTCAAAAATCTTTGAACCGAGTGAAGAAATTCCTATTTTTGTAGGGTCGGAATAGTGCGGACTCGAGGGTTTCACTGCTCACGTGAATTGTTGCAGGATTTGGGTGATTCAAAATGAATGCTTGATTTGTTCAGTCATGTGAGCTAATTTTTGTGTTATTGTTGTAAATTGAATAACATGATTTATGTGAGTTAATTGTGTTAATATATGCAAGTAAATGTATTAGCATGAATTGTTTGGAATTGGCATAATACATTCCATATGCACCAGGGCACCCTAGAATGATAGGTGTGAGTGCATGACACGAAAATGAAAAGAAAAGTGAAAATGGTTGTGAAAGGAATTTACAAGATTTTCTCCTCAAGAATTGCCTTGGAGAGTGGTCCAATCAGCCCATCTCTGAGGCGGACTCCATAACTCGGCTCGGAAATGATCAAGCACTCCCATTTCGAGGGTAGTCCAATATATTTACTCGAAACTCTGCAAGCAGGTTTTCGAGAACAAAAACCTTTTGTTTTGAAAATTGTATTTTGCTTGCATTTGGCTTAGGCATGTGTGAGGGAGTCGGTGAGGATTCGAGACATGGGATTGGGCATGTAGACATTCAAGTAAGATCATGTATTTGCTTGAGTGTGATTGTTTGCCATGACATGTGCACTTAGGTGGGGAGTAACCCATGTAGGAAATTATCACTCATCGGGCATTGCCTCACCCCGTCGAGGGATCATTATTTCAAAGGGCAGGAGTGTACGTGAGGACTAAGTGCTCACTAGAGGCCGCGTTTTAGAAGAAAGCCGGATTGTGACTTTGGTATTCATTTTTTGCAACATATATTAAAACTCTAAATTTTGATATATGTTTTGGTTAAGAGTAATGTAATAACTCTTGAACTATTTTTATATAGTTCATACATATTTTGTGTGTATTGATGTATGGGCCCAAGTGGCCATTTTACTCATTTTTATCTATATGTGGACCCAAAGGTGGCTCTGCGGTAAATGTCAGGATTGTGTTGTGATTTTAGGTAGAGCTCCTCGTACAAAGGACACTCGCCCGATTTTCATGAGTGGTGTCGCCACCACATCCACGAATATTCAAATGGGTTGATACTGTCAATGGGATTTCGAATTTGGGGCGTCACTTGATATCGAGCTTAGGTTTATAAATACCTAGAGCTTAATGTCGGATATCAAAAGTATAGATTAGTATCAATGCTAGTATGCGATTACCTAGGACTTGATAAGATTGCTAGATCACACATTCATTGGTGCATTTTGATGAATGGTGTATACATGAATTGTTGTGTATGTTGTGTGATTTGTGTGCTTGGTGAATAGCACATAGGAAAAAAATGTATGGAAGAAATTTTTCTGAGGTTTTACAGTGTGTAAAATTGAAAAAATAATAAATTTTAATGAATTTATTTGGTTCTACTGAAGACATAATATATATATATATATATATATATATATATATATATATATATATATATATATATATATATATATATATATATATATATTTGTGAACTTATAAAGAGGCTGGAACAAAGGGAAAAAAAATGAAGGAAAATATATTTCGTAGAAGAGGCAGGAGACTGGATGGGCGACTGCCCATTTTCCAGTCTGAGTCACGATACAATGGATTGTATCATGACACAAGGCACAGGGGCGATCTACAGGGGGGCCACGATACGGCCAGGAGGCCCTACGACACGGCCCCACGACACGGCCGGCCCGTGCACAAGGGCGTGCGACAGTGCGAGCGCGCGCGACCTGGCTAGCAGGGGAGTCGCGATACAAACGTTGTATCTTGGCAGAGCAGGGCGGCCTTGTGTCTCGACACAGCGCGCGACAAGGCTACGATACGGCTCCCTGCGACACGCGCGACACGGCCCGCGATGTGGCCAGGTCGCGATATAAACTTTGTATCGCACAGGGCCTCATGACATGGAAGCTGCGTAAATACGCCCAAGGCGCCCGCGAATTCCTGGCCATGGGTGTGCATTTCAGCACTCACCCGGGCTTTTTTAACTCAAGCAATCGCTTTTTGAATCACTGTTCATGAACACTGTTCACGAGGTTTTCAAAATAAAATAAAATAAAATAAAATTTTATAAAATAAAACAAAATAAAATAAAATGTTTGTTGAATATGATTTAATATATGGAATTATTGTCTTGCATTAACTATGAATGCATGGACATAGTGTATAAAATTTTTCGATATACGAATAGTGTCTCGGGGCTGTGTTTACACCCTTAGAGATGCTACGTTAAAACTTAACTTGCCATTTGACATGTGTAGATGGCTAGTCGCGAGAGAGGACGTAGGGGTCATCCACGAGGTGTTAGCCAAGCACCACCAGTATTTGACCAGTAGGCCTTTGCTGAGGTTGTAGGGATTGCGGTTGCTGCCATTGCACAAGCTAGTGCAACAGGTAGCTAGGGAGGTCCGAGTAACCTCCAGAGGTTCAGGGCACATCATCCTCCGATATTCATAGGGGGAGGAGATCCGATGGTGGCAGACCATTAGTTCATGCAGGTTGAGAAGGTATTGAAGGCTATGGAGATTGCCTTTACGCAACTGTGACTTCCACTAGCTTCATTATAGCTAGAGGGTGAGGCCTGGGCGTGTGGAATCAGCAAAGACTCCTAGAGATCTAGAGGGGCAGCGACTTGTGTAAAGTTCCATGATCTTTTCATTGGCAAGTATTTTTCGGACACTGCTCGTTATGCGAAGGCTCAGGAGTTCCTAGAGTCGATCAAGCAAATATGACCGTGATTGAATATGTGGCCAGGTTCACTAAGTTAGCTCGCTTGCTGACGACATGTACATGCATGGCCAAAGTCAATAGATTCGAGAATGGGCTAAAGTTGTCCATTCGGGGCAGGATTGTAGGACTTCGCCTACAAGACATAGACTCCATGGTTGGGACAGCCCTGACCATATAGAGAGAGAGATCTAGGATGCTCGGAGCACTCGGGATACGGGTGCCAGTAGCAAGAGGAAGGAGAGTCAGTCTTCCTCCAGTTCGGGAAAGAAGCAAAGAGCTTCTAGTTCACGTGGGTTCCAGAGTTGCGGTCATCCGGGCTAGGTACAGATCAGATAAGCACCAGGGCTGGGCAGATGGTGCTACCACACTAGCACCTGACATATAAGGAGGATCGCCCCTGCAGACATGGATCCCAGGTTTCTACGCTGCGCCTGGGGCCGGTGATAGGACAGAGAGATACGCACATCTCTCCACAACCCAAGATGTGCCGCAGGAGCGCATCGCTCTGGGAGCCGCACGGCACCTTCCGGTTACTGTGCAGCCAAAGAGGCCACAGCAGGGTCGAAAGGACGAAGCCCACAGCGTGTGGACATCAGGTTCAGGGCGTGTCTATGCCATCACACCACCGGCCGAGTCGAAGATCGCCTACCACAAGGTAATGCTTCTGCTATCACGCCTATGGGCAAGAGTATTGTTTGATTCGGTGCATCGCATTCATTTATCGCTAAATCGGTTGTAATAGAGTTGGGCTTAGAGGTTGAGGCCTTGGAGGAGCCCTTGTATGTGAGTTCTCCCCTAGGGATTAGGGCGAGGATAGGGATGATATGTCGTGGTTGAGAGTTAGAGATCTCCGGGATTCTACTCACAATGGACCTAAGGGTCATGAATGTCGAAACCATCGTCATTCGGGATGGATTGGTCGACAACTTACGCAGTCGCCACCACCATGAGCGTAGGAGGGTTACCGCCTACACGCAGGACGGTACTCATGTTGTATTTCAGGGGGACAAGCATGATATTTTCCCCAAACGCTGTACGAGTCCAGTGTCAGTGATGCTTGGCTGGGTTACAGCGTTCACTCCTAGAGGATTTAGGTGAGACAGGACTTAGATCTACCTCGAGTAGTCCGTGAGTATGAGGATTTTTTTCCGGATGAGCTACCGGGATTACCTCCATAGAGGGTTGTAGACTTCTGTATCGAGTTACACCCTGGTACTTCACCCATCTCTATGACTCCACATAGGATGGCACTAGTTGAGTTGTAAGAACTCAGAGTCCAACTACAGGAGTTACTGGACAAGGGGTTCATTAGACTGAGCACTTCACCATGGGGCACTCCAGTTCTATTTGCGAAGAAGAAGGATAAGACCCTTCGACTGTGCATTGATTACAGGAAGTTGAACAGTGGTTACTGGGCCAAGAATCTGCATCTACTGCCGAGGATTGACGATTTTTTTGATCGCTGAGAGGAGCGAAAGATACTCCAAGATAGACCTTCACACTGGTTACCATCACCAGAGGGTTAGGGAGACAGATATCCCTAAGACAAGTAACACGCATGGAACTTGAAGCACTATGATGCCTTCTTGATTGACGAATGCACAATGCAAGATTCATGGACTCATGATGTGGTATTCCAACCCTATTTGGATCAGTTTGTCGTGGTCTTCATGGATGACATCTTGATCTATTCCCAGTCGGAGAGGGAGCATGAGTATCACTTGGGGATTATTTTACAGTTGCTGAGAGATCATCAGCTATACACCAAGTTCAGTAAGTGCGAGTTTTGGCTTATTGAGGTGAGATTATTGGGACACGTGGTGTCGCATCGCGTGTCGGGACCCGCAGAAGGTCGAGGTCATGGATGAGTTGGGAGAGGCCGGTCAAATCTCGAGATACGTAGTTTCTCGATCGTCGGGTACTACAAGAGATTCATTGAGGATTTCTCCAAATTAGCAGCACCTATGACGAGATTGACCCGAAATGAGGTCAAGTTTGATTGGGATGATCGATGCGAGGAGGCATTCCAAGAGTTGAAGAGGAGGCCTACTCATCAGCTTCCTATCTCATAGTCCCGGACAGGGGACAGGGGTGCCATAATGTATCAGGATGCCTCAAGGGCCGGATCGATGTGTTTTGAGGCCCGAGAGGGTAGTAGCCAGGTTTCGCGCCTGAAAAATCATGAGCAGAATTACCCCACACGAGACATGGAGTTGGCGTACCTTAGTCTTCGCTCAAGATTTGGCGCCTACTATTTTGGCGGCGTAATACTCGAGGTGTACCTGCAGTACCATAAAAGTCCGAAGTATATTCACGCTGAATGACCTCAACATGAGGCAACACAAGATGGATGGAGTTCCTAGAGGATTATGACTTCACTTTAATACCATCCTAGTAAGGCAAATGTGGTGGCCAAGGCGCCAAATGAAGTCACAGGGAGCATTAGCTAGTATAGCTTCCTCGAGAATGGAGGATGCTCGAGACTGTGGGAGACGCTGGCCACAAGATCGCGAGCAGCTTAGGTACATTGGGAGTTTAGTAGCTACAACTGCCTTTTTGAGTAGAGTGATCGAGTCTCGGGGACAGAAGCGAGATAAAGGTGTTAATAGCACCTGCACACAGCATGTGACGAGGGCTGGACCGGTCCACGCAGATGGCGTTTCAGAGCAGAGGACGGCAGTGGTTCCCGCACGACTGATTCGAGGGAGGAGATTCCCTGTGGTTTCACCACTCGATTTGTCAGGCATCCAGCACGAAAATGTACTGAGCTTCGTCGCCACCGCATCGGGAGCGAGACGAAGAGACACATAGGGGACTTTGTTCGACACTGCCTCATGTGTCAGCAGGTTAAGGCTAAGCACTAGAAGTCAGCAGGGCTACTTCAGCCATTGGAGGTGGCTAAGTGGAAGTGGGAGCACGTCACAATGGATTTTGTGATCCACTTGCCATGGACACCGCAAGGACATGATGCGGTATGGGTGATAGTGGACCGGCTCATAAAGTCGGCACATTTTCTAACCGTGTGGATGACCTTCACATTGGAGAGATTCTACCGGTTGTATATTCAAGAGATAGTCCGACTACATGAAGTACTAGTATCCATAGTGTTGGATAGAGACCCGAGGTTTACGATGCAGTTTTGGAAGAGTTTCCAAAAGGCTATTGGCACACGGTTGACCATCAGCCTTCCACCTGCAGACAGATGGTCAGTTAGAGAGGACCATACAGGTGTTAGAGGACATGCTATGAGCATGCGTCCTGGATCATAAGGGTAGCTGGGAAGAGCATTTGCCCTTAGTGGAATTCTCCTACAACAACAGTTATCAGGCGAGTATACAGATGGCACCATATGAGGCATTGTATGGGAGGCTATGCAGATCACCGATATGTTGGACCGAGGTGGGAGAGAGCTCCATCACTGGTCCCGACTGACGTAGACACCTCCGAGAAGGTGAGCTGATACAATGGGCCCTCTCACAAATGTAACCTGTAAGAGCTATGTCGACAAGCGACGTCGACCCTTAGAATTCGAGATTGGAGATCACGTCTTCTTAAAGGTGATGCCTAAGAGAGAAGTGGTCAGGTTCGGCAAGCGCGGGAAGCTATCGCCAAAGTTCATTGGACCCTTCAAGATACTCCAGAGGGTAGGCACTATAGCGTAACGGTTAGCTTTACCGCCCAGCATGTTAGGTGTCCACGAGGTATTTCACATCTCCATGCTCCGGAGATACACTCTAGATCCAGCTCATGTAGTGGATTTGGGAGAGATTGAGATTGACACGGATGGGACCTTCAATGAGGGACCAATGTGCATTATGGATAGCTGAAATTAGGTTTTGCGACGCAAGATCGTGAGGCTAGTGAGGGTGCTATGGCGGCACCGTGAAGTGGAGGAATCAACGTGGGAGCGCGAGGACACGATGTGGGCCACCTATCCCTTCTGTTTAGGAATGAAGGTACGGGTTTAGCTCGCTATCACTTAAATGACTAGTTTACATGCATGGTATAGTGCACGTTGCATATGCATGTGAGTTGTTGTGATTATACAGAATTTCGGGACGAAATTCTTTTTAAGGAGGGGAGAATGTAAAACCCGGGAAAATTCTAATTTTCTGAAAAACAGTAAAATTGTAATTTCGGTCAAAATCCGAAATTTTTCTAGATATCGGATGACGAAACGGACTTCACCGTCGTCTCGCGAAATCTAGCGCTACCACGCCACCCTCGTCACTTCGAGACAATCGTAATTTCATCGCTGAGGCACCGGCAATGCAAGTGCCGTAAAACGGCTTGTGAGAGACATGATGACAAAAGTCACCTACTACATGTACCCATGTGACACATGTTGCATGATTAGTGAGATGATGGAGATGAATGGGCTTAGATTAAGTCATGTGTCAAAATCAAATGAAGGGACAAGATGGAAATTGAAAAGGAAATGAATAAGACAAAAAGAAATAGTCTTCAAATTGAAGAAATCGTGAAGTGAGGTGGATTTCACTTAGAGAGAGAGAAATAGCTACTCTCTCTAGATTTCCATGCTCGTGACCATTTGCTCTCTTCAAGCAAGAAGCAAAGTTGTTCTACGCGACAAGGGCTACGCGTGGGCATCGATTTTGTGGAGTTCCAACAACTCCAAGAGGTAGGGATCTTTTCCTACTTGGTTTATTCTTTAGCTAAGAGCTATTTTATGGATGGAAATTTGTTAAGGCCTGTATGGTCGTGTTATCATTCTCAAAATCTTTGAACCGAGTGAAGAAATCCCTACTTGTGTGGCCGTGAACAGTGCCGACCCGAGGGTTTCACGGTTCACATGAATTTTTGTGTGATTTTTGAGCGGTTTGGGTGATTCAAAATGAATTGCTTGATTTGTTAATTAGCCCATGTGAGCTAATTTTGGTGTTATTGTAAATTGAATAACATGATTTATGTTAGTTAATTGTGTTAATATATGAATGTAAATGTATTAGGTATGAAATTGCTCAAACGTATAATGCATTCCATATGCACTGGGCATGAATGATAGGTGTGAGTGCATGACACGAAAATGAAAAAAAAAAGTGAAATTGGTTATGAGAGGAATTTCAGGAAGATTTTCCAAGAATTGCCTTGAGAGTGGTCCAACAAATTTCATCTCGAAGGCGACCCATGACTGCTCAGAAAATGATCCAGCAATTCACCGAGGTAGTCCAATATATTTAATTAAACCTCAGAGGTTTTCGAGAACAAAACCTTTGTTTTGAAAATGGTATTTTGCTCGCATTTGGCTTAGGCATGTGTGAGGGAGCCTTGAGGATTCGAGACATGGATCGGGTATGTAGACATTCAAGTAGATCATGTATTTGCTTCGAGTGTGATTGTTTGCCATGACATGTGCAATTTAGGTGTGGAGCAACCTCATGTAGGGAAATTATCACTACTAGACGTAAAAACAGAGGACCATTTCATGGGTAAAAGGAAGACCTTAGGTCCCCTTAGCCAAGTTCTACAGGTTAAGTAAACCGGTGGGCTTCGCTTCTTCAATTCTACATTGGTGATATTGATCTGGCTGAGACCACGATTTTGGTTTTAGGCTCGTGTCATACTAATTGAATATTCTCCATACTTATTAACTTATAATTGTCCATGTTTCTAACCCTTGGACGCACACCTAACATTACATACATAAGTTTTCCCTCATGATCTTATGATCATTCTAATCTTACTTCCTATTTCTCTCCATATTGGAATTGAATATCACACCAGATCTAGCCCGATTCTACTAATTTACAAGGTATAAGACTAAACCTCAAGATTACAAACGGATGGTTAAAGACAATGTAAAACTAGAGATCACTAAGGGGTGTAGCCGTGAAGACCTTTGTGTAATATCTCCTTAGCCTATTCTTACATGTTGAGAAACTTGTGGGTCTGCCCCTTTAATTCCACATTGGTATGATATTGTCTAACTTGGGCCTGAGGCTACTATGATTTTGTTTTTAGGTTCGTCACATACCAATCGAATATTCTCCATACTTATTAGCTTATAATCATCCCTGTTTCTAACCCTTGGACTCAGACCTAACATTACATACATGAGTTTTCCCTCATGGACTTTATGATCATCACTAATCTTATTTCCTATTTCTCTCCATATTAGTATGAATATCCATAGCTAGACCTTGCATGATTCTATAAATCCTATAATATATAAGACTATACCTCGGGATTACAACGGATGGTTTAAGACATAAAAAACTAGAGGGTCATTTCAAGGGTAAAAGGGAAGACCTTAGGGTCCCCTTACCCTATTCTTTCATGTTGGGAAACTTGTGGGCCTGCCCCTTTAATTTCACATTGGTATGATATTGTCTAACTTTGGCCTGAGGCTTTACGATTTTGTTTTTAGGCTCGTCTCATACCAATTGAATATTCTCTATCAGATAACTTATAATCGTCCCTGCTTTTACATTTGAAGCACACCTAACATCACATATATAAGTTTTCCTCATGGACTTATGATAATTACTAATCTTATATATTTCCTATTTCTATCCATATTGGTATGAATATCATAACTAGACCTAGCGCGATTCTATCAATCCTACAAGATATAAGACTATACCTTGGGATTATAACATACGGTTTCTGACACAAAAAAAAACCAACGACTGAGCGGTTTCGGTAAATCTAGGGGCCCAATGGTTTCTACCTAAACTTCACAAATGGCATCCCTTAATTGACATCAGAGTTTTACTAAACATGATTTCGTAAAAACCATCAAACCTTCATGCAACAAGCAATTATAGCCTCCTCCCTTACTCTTCTTTCCTATCCCATGGCAAGATTCTAGAATGAAGTCTTGTAGTAGTGTTGGTGGAATAGGGAGGAGGAGGTAGGCATCACAAAATCAAGCATGAATCTCTATCGAGATTTGTGAGATATAAGGAATGCATGCATAATCACAGCCCCAGGGTACTATTCCATTGATGATATTGTGTTTTGAAAGGCGGATAGACGGAACACTGAATCTCATTTGTGCTGCTTGTGAATGTCACCGAGCTCTAATCGAAGGAGGTGCTCTTCCATGACGGAACAACCGAAGTTTGGTACCTCCACCACCCCTTTACGATCGCTCCTTCTCCGATTCCGATGCCGAATAACATCTTTTGTTACAATTTGAGGATGCCGCTGCTGCCGCCGCTGAACCAGAATGAGATGGGGTCAGAGAAGTTCGGAGTTGCCGAAA
This sequence comes from Tetrastigma voinierianum, assembly GCA_016808115.1. Lineage (NCBI taxonomy): Eukaryota > Viridiplantae > Streptophyta > Magnoliopsida > Vitales > Vitaceae > Tetrastigma > Tetrastigma voinierianum. The sequence continues at coordinate 137,496 of JAEQBH010004577.1, read as the reverse complement.
TGGAACGGAGGAAGAAGCCTGAGAACTGCCGACGGCGAGCGTATGAGGATGAGTGCTTTTGCGGAAAGGTTAGGGTGGAAATCTCCGAGGCATAATGATGAAGAAATTCGTAAGTTCTGTTCTGGTGTTGGGATTAGTCGTAGGGTTTTAAAGGTTTGGCTGAACAATAACAGGTATGGGAAGGAAGCTGCTCTACCGCCGTTATCATCATCCCCGTCGCCATCACAACCACCACCGTCACCACAACCGTCGTCGTCGCCACTGATGCCACCACTGCAACCACCTTCCGATCAAGCTAGCATATGATTAGTTTCTTGAACCTGATCATTAGCTCTGGAAAAGGAATTGGAAATCTTTAAAAATTAGTCTTTTATTTCGAGTGTTTTGTTTTTATTTTTCTTTGTTCTGTTTTGAACTGAACTATGACAACCATTTATGTCATTACTGTTGTCATGGATTTTCGTGCTGTCATTTTCGTCTCTTTTTTTCTTTTTTCTTTTCAGGAATTCCTAGGTGGAATATGCATGTTCGTTTACCTTTGTTTTGTTTGAATTGCTAATGTTTTCTTCCTTTCACTTTTTCTTTCACTTTCATTTTCTTTCCTCGATTTTTCTTCCTTCTTATTTCCTCGAGAACCAAACATAGTCGGATGCTCATTTGAGCCTCTTCCTAAAACACCATTAAATCATTCTGTTTTTAGTATCCTCGCTCTTAAATTTTGAACTTGGAATCTATTGTAAACCCACATCCCACCAATTTACCATTTGAGCCATATCTAAGGGCAGTGGTGGAACCAGGATTTTACTTCAGTGGGGTTACAACCTCTAATAAAAGTGTATCCCGAATTCATAACCTTTGGTTACAACTTTTTTAGAATTTTTAGTGGGGGCAACAACGATCAAAATTTCTAAAACCTTACTGCATAAAAAATTCTAAAATTCCAATAGGGGAAATTCTCCTAGTGGTCATCATGCTCCCTTCGCCCCTACCTAAGGGCCCATTAAATCATACTAGGAAACGAATCTTTTTTTTGACAATTAAACACTTTAATTACAATGTAGTAAATTATTCACACTGAAACTCGAACCCGAGATCCCTCCCTTCCCTATGTCCTACATTTTTTGAAACGTTGAGCGCTTTATCACATGAACTAAACATGATAAACATGAAATGAATTTTCATAATCACATAATTTCTATCCAAAATATAATAAGCTCTATTCAATGTAAAGAAATTAATAATTTTGAAGAACCCTCTCGCCAAATTTGCAAATTAGTTCTCATCCTCAATCTATTACTTCTTTATGTACAATGAAAATTACTTAAAACATCGTTTCCTTATATATATATATATATTTATTCATGTACAAAATTGTTGCATTTATGGTGTGGCCTAACTTTGTTTGAAGGGTGGTTTTGGTTGATTACATGATCCAATTAAGATTCTTAATTTTTTGTTAATCACATGATCCAATTAAGATTACTAGCTATTATTTAGAATTGAGAATAGAATCAAGAAGAGGGTGTGATATTGTAATTGTTAGTTCTAAATTCAAAGCCTATAACCATGGAATTGGTCTTTTGGATGTTATGACTTATTAGTTACTACTTTTTAATTTAATACATTGATGTTTAATTTTTTGTTTTTTATAACAACAAGAAAGCAATTTAAACAAGGTTACTCAAACTATGCTAATATATTATAGCATAATGCAAATATAAAAATTTAAAATAAATAAAATAAAAAGTGAATGAATTGCATGAGATGACAATGAAACAAGCGGGCAATGTTTCAACGATGCCTATGAAGATCTTTGTAACATTCCATAGGAAATTCCAATATATTATTTCGTACAAACAAATAACCAAAAACTAGCAATTGAACAAAGTAGAAAACGAGACGCTTTCAAACACTATATGGTAGAAGACATCAAAGATAAGATTTATTTAATCACGGATACCATTTTCTCTCTCGTCGATTCTCAGGGTCGTAAATTAAAACTAAAAGGTTTCTGGTTGTATCATTTGTTTTGAGGGGTTTATAAGTGTAGGTTGTGTTTGGGCAAAAGGAATTTGGGAGAAAAAGCAAAGTAAAAAAATAAAATAAAATAATTGTTTTCATTATATTTTTTTTTAAAAAAGAATTAACCTGGCAAAAACAAAACTTTTTTACAAAACTAATCATTTTCTTAAAAAAAAAATCCAAAAATAGAGGATTAAAAGTATTTAATGTAAAATAATTCATTTAAAAAATGAAGACATCGCCGATTTCTTTTCAAAATATTCACAAAAGTAATCTTTTTGCTTTTTAAAACCACATTCACCAACTACGGTTTTAAGGTTAATTTTCAAAACCTCATTTAGTGAATGCAGTTTTCAGGTTAATTTTCAAAACTGTACCTGGTGAATTCGGTTTTTAAAAGCAAAAAGATTAGTTTTATGAATATTTTGAAAATAAGTCTATATGTCTCATTTTTTTTCTAAAAATTAATTACTTTTATATTAAACTCGGATTAAAAGACACTATGTGGCTCATCATACCTAGCTCGTGGTAGAGTGTTCACCATTTCAAACAGACATAGGGCATAGGGACAATTTTAATGGGAACAATTTACTATCATGAAACTAAAGTGTATTAAAAAAAAAAAGAAAGACATTATGTGGACAAATTTGCCCCAAAATATAATTATGTACATGGAGACGGGACAAAATGACCGTGAGGAATTTAGTTATCATGTTACGTATTTATTTGTACACTTTCAAGGATATTTTACTTCTTTGGTAAGAGATTATTCTTAGAAATATTTTTGAATTTATCCTTTTAAACCAATTTCTCTCTTTTTAAAGCTAATTTCATTTCTTTGTATTTATTTATTTATTTATAAATAAAAGAAAGAGAACAATCCTAACCTCTTTTTTTTTCAACTTTCTTCTAGCTACTCATCATCCTAACCTCATTCTATCAGCATATTTCTTAATAAAGTGGTTATTCCACATAGATATTGTTTTATTTTGTTTTTCATGATTTCATTGTCTTCTTGTTGCCGCGTTTGCTTTCATGTCGTCGTCTTATTACGACATTTGTTTTTCGTCGTCTTTTTGCGACAACTGATTCATACAAGTAAAGTATATTCAATCAAATAGAGACAACAAATCAGATTATAATTGTCAATATGTTGCAGAATTAGTTACTATAGTATCAAATTTATAGGCTTTGAGTCGATTTATTATGCTATTAACATAGGTGTTGTTTCATCCTCTATAGTTTTTAGCGCATTTGCGTTTCTATCAATGTATTACTAGTTTGAATCAATAATAATATTTATTTATAAAAAAGAGGCTAATTTCATTTTCCCATTATTTATAGGATTTTTTAATTAAAGAGTCAAAGTATTGTATATGCTGTGGGTAGATCTAGTATAGGCCAGTGGGCCTCATTGAATTTTTTTTTGTGAAAAAATTTCCATTTTTATCAAAGTACATGAGGTTATGTCCCACCCAAAATCCATCAACTTTTTACTATTAGGCACAACCCTAATTTATTAATCTTTGTCAAACTTATGCAACTTAAATATGGCCTCAACGAAATCAAATTTTGGCTGTGTAAGAGTAAAAATAGGAGAAGTGAGGGAAAAAATCGAATTTGCAACTAAGAGAGTGAATTATATTTCATAGTATTTCGAATTTATAAGAAATATATTTAGCTTCAAAGAGTTCAGATATTTTAGGCAATTTCTTTAAATAAACTATAAAGTAAACATATTGTATCGTTAAAACCTTAGAAAGAAATGGAAAACTCTAATCCATGAACGAAAGTGAATTATTTCTGGATAATTAAACCATTAAGGTAGTCTCTTTGTAGTTTCCTTTTCTAGTATAACCTAGTAAAATAAAACTCTAGATAAAAGAAAATACAATATAATATATTCATATTTTTATTTTTCCAACTCTTGTAGACACATGTATGTTTTCTTTAACACTTTAACTGATAGATACTTAAATCAGTACTTTTGTAAATATATATACAAGATCATCACAAGATTAATTGAATATGTAGAACGTCACTTTTTTATTTTTTTTGGGAGTTTGTGACTATAAGAGAATTTAGTGAGATCTATTTTGTTTTGTTACCTTTTATAATATATATATATTTTAATTTGCGATATACATGTAACACTATTTCATGGGACTTGGTAACATTATCTTGATGAACGATAGTTCATATAATTTCGAATATTTGAAGAGGTGGATATCATTGTCTACTTAATTGATTTTCATGATATTTATAACCGGTAAATACATATCATATTTTAGATCAAGCTTTGTGAGGGCTTGTAAAATATCCAACATTCACATATCCAAGTAATTGAGATTCTAATTCTATTAAATAAAATAAATCCCCGTGTCTGTCATCAAATTTTTTTTTAATTTGTATAAAACAAACAATATCATCTAAATGTAATTTAAAAGCATTATCTTTGATGAAGAGTACTTACATAATTTTGAATATTTTAGCTTATTAACCTTAATCATACACATTTATATTTCATTTTTGGAATGGTTTAAATAGGGGAGGTACACAGTTGGAAGGTCCAAACCACATAAAAACCTCTAGCCGCACTCCTCTTTTCTTCTCTCTTCATGTTCTCAGAGCCTATTTTCCTCAAGGTGAGGTGATTTTTTTTTTTGCCATTTTCGGTCTAAAATCACTTATCTGCATCTTTTTCTTTCATGTTCTTGCTTAATAAAGTGGTTTTTCCACAAAGATTTAGGTTTTATCTTGATTTTTTGTGTTGTCGTCGTTTTATCAACGTTTGGGTGATGTTCGTCGTCTTATTGCGGCGTTTTATCTATGTGGGGGTGATTTAGATATGCAAAGCGGATCTGATCGGTCCAAGATATCTAATTATAGTTGTCAGTATGTTGAAGAACTGGAGTCGCATATATTCTAGTCACTATATTATCAAATTTGTATTCTTTATGCCAATTTATTATACTATTAACCTAGGTAATTTTTCATCCTGTATGGTTTTTAGCTATTTGTATCTTGGATTTATTGATTTATTGCAAGTTTGAATCAATAATATTAATTTTCCTTTCAAAAAAAAAAACAAGGGATATAACATTGTTTACTTAATTAACATCCATGATATTTACTAATAACACCAAGATAAGGTATGTTCGACCAATTATTGTTCTTTTTTTATCTTTGGGGTGAAATAGTCCTCTTTAGAAATGACAAATACCTAATTTTTTCTTGAGTTCACTCACCCCTTAATAGAACGGTATGAGATTTAGCCTGGGTTTGGTATTTTAAAACCTGTATCAAGTCTGGGATTTATAACATTTTGTCCCGCCTTGTCCTGAGTGGAAAAATATCATTTTACCCCTTATATAGATCCTCCTCTTTTATTTTAAGGTTGTCAGCAATTCTTCCTTCTTTTTCATTCTAGGGTTGTCATCACTCTTCTCCTCCTTTCATTCTAGAGCTACCGTTGCTTTTAAGGCGAAGCCACAACACATGATTTCTATAGGCGGTTTTGGTTTCTAAGATCGATTTATGGGGCACAATGGTGGTAGAGGAGGATCGATGTTCTAGTCCTCGAATCATCTATCGGCATCCTCGCATTCCAATAAAAAAAAATTTCCTCTTCTTCTTCTAGTCGCTTCCATGTTGAGAATTTATGCTAATTTTTTTCTTATTAATATGGTTGTAGATTTTATTTTTTTATTTGACGTGGTTTGAGTCTTTTCTGACCTCGAAATATCTATTTTGATATTAAGATTCGATCTTGATCTCCTACACAAGATTTTAACTTTTGAGAATTGTCGCTTTTATCTTTTTTAAGGCAAAAGCCATGTTTGGTTATTGAGAAACATAGTGACAAATATAAGTGCATTCCAGTCACAAATTCTTAATGTTCGACTTGATTTCGTCTCTGACTATGCTACCGCGTCCGACCCCTATGGAACTTTGTGTGTGCATAGAAAATGAGATATATTTTGCAATAAGATAAAGCACACACAATTTTTACGTGGTTCAACAACTTATCTATGTCCACAGGGTTGTGCCTAGATTCTAGGATTTCCACTAACCTGATTCAAGGTTTACACTTAGTCTAATGTGGTACGAGACTACCTCTCGACCCACAGCCCTTCTTGAAACCTAATCACTTCTAGTGGAATTCATAATGAACTCCCTCAATTCCCCTCTCTACAGCATTACACACCTAATCCCACATTACATTAATAAAAGATGAAGAAATTAAAGAACATCATCTTTCACCAAAGGTGAAAGACTTTTAACAAAGGTGAAAGACTTTAATGCACACTGGAGAATATCTACACTCTGCACTCCTTTAGCACGTCGGGACTTCACTCCAGAATATCCATGTTTAGCATCTTCCAAAGTCTCAAATATACAGCCTTGTTTATTCGAATATGGAAGACTAGATAAGATTCGAACATTATCCTAATATGACTCCAAACCTACCTTGAATTATCCGAACTTTCCTTAAAGCTATAATGCTGAAATAGGAAACTTGTTACTTAAGTATCCTCTTTAGAATGGAATCCTTATTTTATTCCAATCCTGGTTTGATAGCTTAGATGATCTGATCTTCTTGATTTGATCATTATCCACTTGCATAAATGATCTTTATCCACGTGTCTAAATGATCTCAGGATCATAGGTTACTTGCTCCCTAAGTACCTTGGCCTCCACGCTAGCATATTGCCTTTGCACCCCACGTCAACTCTACTCCATTTCCCGAGCCATGGAAAACCAGACTGACGCCCCAAATCCCGGTCCGTTGACTACCCGTTAACCCGCTGAATGTTGCGATGCCCAAGGCCCGACGCCACTTCAGAAAATTCGGCGTAGCCCCTTTGTACCTGAGACTAAATACAAGATCAGATATACCTGTCCCAAACAGTCCAATATAATCCCAACATGAGTAAAACGGCCTCTTGGGCCCATACTACAATATGCATAGAAACATACCAACAATGAATCCAACTATATCCAATAGTTCTAAGAGTTCAAATATTTACTCTTATACAACATATTTTAAAATACTCGAATTTAATACATGTAAAACCAATTGTGAAGCCACATTCCTAGCTTCTTTCTAGAACTCAGCCTCTAGACGAGTCAGTCCCTCGCACGCTCCCCCGTACCAGAATAAAGGGGGTCCCACGACGGGTGAGCTAATGCCTCAAGAGGGAGAACCCGCCCCAAGTGGGCCACTCACCACCTAAGGCAAAGGCAATGTTCCAAATTGAAACACACATCCGCTAAATGCATGATCCTAATTTGAATGTCTACATGACCAACTCGTATCCCCGAAGTCCTCATCACGCCCTCACACCCGCCTAAGCCTCGTATGAGAATTATTAATTTGTTTATTTGTGGACAACCTCCAATGTATATATATATCAATCAACGCTCGACGATTGATATATTATTTGTTTGTGGACTACTCTCCGATGAATATCAATCGGGTCATCTACGATTGATATTTTAAATTTGGACTACCTCCGACAATTAATGTTTTTAGACAACCTCCAACCGTTTTCTCTAGACTCATCTCATGCACTCACCCTATAATCTTAGGGTGTTCCAAAGGCATATGGAATGCATGTGGCATTCCACACAAATGACCACATACAAATATATAACATGAATATACCGCATAATTCAAATCACACAATCATGTTATGTAATTTTACAACTCATACATCAAAATTAGCTCACTTGGGCTAATGATCAAACACGAGCAATTTAATTTAAATCACTCGGCCAAACACATATTCACACAAAAATATATTTTCGTGTTACTATTCCTAGGAACAGTAAAACCCTAGGGTTTACGGTTCCAACACTCAACAAGTCATCGGTTCACTTAGTGAACCCGCAATTCACGGCCATTCCCGGCCCAATGCATATCAAGCAAACATTTAATGCACAAATTATCACAAAATGCACCCAACAGCCCGTACCCACACACGGCTGCTCCAATCTTTGTTTCAAAAATTATATCAATTCGTTCCCAAGGTTTGGGACCGATCAGATGGCCCCTCACGGCCTCATTCGACTCAAACATCGACAAAACACTTAAAATAGGAATAAAACTCAAGTAGGGAGAAACCCCTACCTCTCGGAGTTTGTCGAAAACTCACAAAACCGGAGTCCACGCGTAGCCTGGGTTCGCTGTGCATAGAACGTTTTTCCTTCTCGGCCCGAAGACCGCCGACGGTCGATCGCGCGTGTTTCTAGAGAGAAGTCGAGACCTCTCTCTAAACCACTCATTTTGTTTCTCCCCCAACATCGTAGATCCCCTTCCTTCATTTCACGTTTGGCCTTTTGAATTTGTGGGAGATGAGCACTGAAAGCACCTTTTGTCTTTTTAGTAACTAAATCAATTTCAAAATGACCATTTCGTCTCCTTCATTTCCCGTATTTGATATTCCTAAGACTATTTCGTACTGGCTCCATTTTCTATTATTTCTCTTACTCATACCACTTATGGTACATGAGTACTTTGTTATGGGACTTTCTTCGCATCGAAAATCTTTTACTAAGACCGAAACGATGCTCGAAAAACGTGCCAACTCCGACTGTCTCGGAATATTACGAAATTTTACGTGCTAACTAGATTTTTTGAGATGATTCCAACGGTGAAATCTGTTTCGTCATCCAAGATCTAGAGATAAATTACGGCTTTTTTAACCGAAATTACAATTTTGTAATCGAAATTACGATTTTGCCATTTTTCTATAAATTGGAATTTCTCGGGTCTCACATTCTCCCCTCCTTAAAAGGAATTTAGTCCCGAAATTCAGGACAATCACAATCACTCATATGCATGTGCAACGTGCACTCTACCATGCATGTAAACTAGTCATTTAAATGCTAAACAACTAAACCACGTACCTTCATCCCTAAACAAGAAGGGATAGGTGGCCCGCATCGTGTCCTCGCGCTCCCACGTGAACTCCACTCCAGTGTCTCCATAAAGATCTCTCACTAGCCTCACGGTCTCAAGGTTGCAAAACTCTGATCACTGGGCTATCCAAAATGCACACTGGTCCCTCCTCAAAGGTCCCACCGGTGTCAACCTCAATCTATCCCCAATCCACCACATGAGTTGGATCTGGAGTATACTTCCGGAGCATGGAGACGTGAAACACCTCGTGAACACCTGACATGCTGGGCGGTAACGCTAACCGGTATGCACCCAGGCCTACCCTCGACATCCCGAAGGCTCCAATAAACCCTACGATAGCTTCCCGCGCTCGCCGAACTAATCAATTCCTTTCTTAGGCATCACCAAGATGACGCGGATCCCCAACCTCGAACTCTAAGGGTCGACGTCGCACATCAAGATAGCCTTCACCCGCTTCCGAGTCGTGAGAAGACGTTGTCGCATCGCTTCACCTTCCTGAGGTGTCTCTAATCAAGGCAGACCCGTTGATGGATCTCTCCCACCTCGTCCATCCTTAATGTGCTGACCCATGGCCTCCCATACAATGCCTCACACGTACATCCGTATACTCTACCGATAATCATGTCAGGCGAATTCCACTATGGGCAATTAATCCTCTACCCTTATGACCCAGGACGCATGCTCGTAGCATGTCCTCTAACACCTGTATATAATCCATACACACCTAACCCTACACAACCCTTACTTGGCGTGTAAACCTCGACCTCCTAAGGTCACAATCGACCGACAACCCACCCGATCAATAACCTAACCCATGTCACGAATGACATTCTCGATAACAGTCCTCGCGACTAACCACACCCAATGCAATTTCCAATGGGCATCAAAACCTCGAGTCACCCCGACCCTATCACCAACTCTAAGTCTCGCGTGATAACCATGTCCGTGTGTTTTCATCTCTGCAACATAACTCTCTGGGCCTTACACTCTCGAGCTCGCTCACAATGCACTTCGAATATCTCCTGCCCTTACCCCCACACAGACTCGATACTACCACGAAGTCCTCTTCACCCATAACTCCAAAGCTTCACCTTAGGGGATTAACGACCCCCTTCTTGCTTTGCCCAACACACTCTAATTACTTTTCATTCATCGACCGAACCGTGAGTCTTCATGGAACGTAGTCCTAAAGACAAACTCAACCCACACTCACCAAGAGTGGTGAATGACCATACCGTGCACCCACACCCGACTCGACGCAATGTCACCGTGCACATGAACGCAATAATGTCATACTGTGACACCCAATCCCGGGTTCCACCATGAGCAGAATCTTAGAGATAACTCACTCATAATCTCGACCTATCAGGTCAACTCTCACCCTACACCCTAGGGAAGAACATCTATACTTGGCTTCTCTAAAGGCCTTAACCTCTAAGCCCAAATCCAATGCCGTGTCGAGTATGACAACCCTGTACTAGGTTCAATTCACACGACAACCCAATGGTCATTAACCATCCATGCCAAGCTCCGACATCAACAACTACTGTGTCTACCACCCTAAGTTCCACCACACTCCTCCGCAACTCTAATCAGTCTCGACTTCACTCCACACTCCGGCCCTCCGTCTATCCAGGTTGGGCCGGGAGCAAGCCAGATAGCACACCTAAATCGAAACTCCGGTTCCTCTAACCCTCACTAGGGTGTGGAGGAATGAATTGCGTATACTCTCCTGTCCTACGGCTAACTGGGACTGCATTGTCCCAAAGTCTTGGGATCCCTGTCTCTGGGGCAATCCCGTCACTCATGCTTAATCCTGGCCCTAGTCCTGAAACTAGTGTGAAGCAGAAGTCTTCTGCCTCTTCCCCGAACTAGAAGAAGCTGATCCTCCCTCTTGCTACCAACACCCGTATCCCGAGTGTTCCAAGTATCCTCAATCTCTCTCTATGGTCGGGGCCGCCCAACCATGGAGTCCATGTCCCGTAGGGTGAAAATCCCACAATCCGCTCTCGAATGGACAACTTCACCCCATTCTCGATCTCCTGTAGCTCACGTACGTCGAAGGGTCTTGCCTCTTCTTCGCAAATAGACCGGAGCGCCCTATGGCTATGCTCGTATTCATGAACCTCGTCTCAAGAGCTCCCGTGAGGCCGACTCGAGTTCCCGCAACTCAACCGGTGCCATCCTATGGAGTCATAGAGACGGGTGAAGTACCGTGGTGTAACTCGACACCGGTCTACGAACCTTGTGGGAGGTAGTCCGTGTAACCTATCCGAAACATCCACATATTCGCAAACCACTCGAGGTAGATCCAAGTCCGATTCCCTCGTCTCTAGAGAAGGCCTCGCAGCCATCCATTTAACCGTCCCCACACTTGACTCGTATAATTGTCCGGGGCAAAACAAAACATCGCGCTTGGCCCCTTGAAATACAACACGAGTATCGCCCCACGGCGTGAATCCCTCCGTGGCTCACAATCGATAACAACCTCAGAACCGTCACGTTAATCCATCCCAAGGATGACATCGAACTCTGACATGTCCATAATACTCAGATCCACACTATGAGTAGAGTCCCCGAGATCTCCAACTCGCAACCTCGACATATCATCCCTATTCTCACCCTAATCTCTAGGGGAGAACCCACATACAAGGGCCCCTCTAAGGTCTCTAGAGGTCCTTGCCCATTTCCATCATATTTGGGCCTCATTCTCTAGCTAGAACGCAGCTAGTCTGGTCTCGGTCGTGTCGAGGCAATCTCCATGGCCTCTAACACCCTCTATCTCCGCATGAACCAAATGGTCGGCCACCATCGATCTCCTCCCCCGTGGAATGCCTGAGGATGATGCTCTCAAACCTCTCGAGTCGCTTATAGGATCTTCCGTCTACTCCGCTGATACCACCGCATGATGCAGCAACCAGAACACCCACGACTTACAAGGGCCCGATCACGCCTGCTACCGATCAAATGTCGGTGGTGTTCACTAAAGGTCCCAGGACACCCCTCTACCTCCGGTCTCTCTGTCATAACATTCAAGCATTTCAAATGGCAACAAGAATCATTTATCTCTTTCACTCGATTTAACTAGTAATGCATGTCGATTACTACTGCATTTGACAACCATGAATCGACCCGCTCATTTCTAAGTGGCGCCAAATTCCACCACCAATTTATTTATTTCAAGAAGGTTCTAGGCTCTCTTGTTCATTTCAGTATCCAACTCCCTAAGGTCATAGTTCATAATCTTAGCATTCACCCTTTTTCCTATACACATTACACCATGCATATAATTTTCTACGCAACTACCGCGTAATCACAATTTCAAATGGTAGTTAAATCCAATACAGTATCTCTAAGGCATAAACACAGCCCCGAGACACTAATCATACACATAACTCAGCATACTAAATCAATTTTGCATTTAAAATATTGTTTTCAACAAAATTTTATTTTCGAAAATTTTATTTATTTTTTTTTTTTTTGAAATTTTTATTTTTCGAAAATTTTGTCTAATCTTATTAAATTTTATTTTATTTGATTTTTCAAAAAAAAAAATTTCAAATTATCAGCTCATAGTCGATCGTCAACATTATCACTCATGACTATCACTCACCCAGACGTTCCCTAAGTTGCAATACAATTTAATCTTGCAATACAATTTTCAGCCTACCCCATCCTGCAATACACTTATAGCCATTGCATACTTTTGCAATACACTTTAGGGTATTGCAATACAATTTCTACCCATTACACATTCAAGTTGCAATACAATCCCCTTCTCTTGCAATACACTTGAACCCCCAGCAGCTCAATCTTGCAATACAATACCTCCAGCCCATTGCAAGCATCATTGCAATACAATTCCTTGTATTGCAATACAATCCTAGCCTACTCAAGCTCTTCTCTACAATACAAAAAATTGTATCGTTAAATACAATTTTCACTACAATTGCTTTCCAAATTTCACTGGCAATACAACCAAAAGACTTAAAATACAAAAAAAAATTTTTCCAGCCCATCCAAGCTGCCTAGGCTGCAATACAATCCAGCCTTGCAATACAAAATTTTTTTCATTAATATTATTGGGCAAAGAAATTTAAAAACTGCCTTCCGCATCAACTTTTTTTTTTTTTTTTTGCCTATTTTTTTTTCTTTTATTTCCAGCAATTGGAAAAATCACTAAAAATCACTAGAAATCATCATTTTTCATTTTTTTTTTTTTCATTCTCTTTAACACTCAAATAAATTTACAAAAATTTATTTTCTTCATTTTTCTCCAGTTTTACACCATATAAAACCTTAGAAAATTACTTTCACTTCATAACCAAATAAATTTATAAAATTTATTTTCTTTTTCCAGTTTTTCAATGAAAAATTTTCTCCACTCAAATAAATTTATAAAAATTTATTTTCTTCCATTTTCTTCAATTTTACTACTTGTAAAATCTGAGAAAATTATTTTCTCCTCCTTATAACCAAATAAATTTAAAAAATTTATTTTTCTTTGCTTTAAAATTTCTTCTCATTTTCCAACAACCCAAATAAATTTGTAGCCTTATTTTATTTAATTTTCTTCTGCGCTTTACACTATAAACCTTAAAAATTAAATTTCTTCTTTAATTCTCTAAACCAATAAATTTTTCCAATTTATTTTCATTTATTCTCTTTGTTCCAGCTTTTTTTTTTTTTTTTACACACCGTAAAAACTCCCAAACATATTCCAACACCTATGTGCTAACCACTTAAGCACACAAATATTCCACAACACACATGTCTACAGCATACGCACCATCATACACAATTCACCAAATCACACAAACACATCAACACATGCATGTAGTGTCCTAGTTTTATCCCGTGATTTCCTAGGTAATCTCATACCTAAACTGAACATCGAATCCACACCTAGTGGTGATGTTTCACTAACCAAGGCCTAAGCCCCAAATCCTCAATCTATAGGTTTCCATATACCCATACTCCACATCAAACCACCTAGTGATGGATACCCAACCCGAGCTCCCAAGGTATTCGTATACCTAAGCTCTGATACCAAGCTGAGACGCCTTAAACTCGGGGTCCGCGACCACCACAACTCCGCGGAATACAAGTGGATGTCGGTTACCCGACGCCACTTTAGAAAATCGGCAGAGTCTCCTTGCACGGAGAGTCACCCAAATACAAGATCAGATATACCGTCCCAAACAAATTCAATATAATCCCAACATGAGTAAAACGGCCTCTTGGGCCCATACTACAATATCCATAGAAACATCCCAACAATGAATCCAACTATATCCAATAGTTCTAAGAGTTCAAATATTTACTCTTATACAACATATATTAAAATACTCGAATTCTAATACATGTAAACCACCAAAGCCACATTCCGGCTTTCTTCTATAACTCAGCCTCTAGGACGAGCCGTCTCCTCGCACGCTCCCTGTACCTGAAAAGGGGGTCCCACGACGAGGTGAGCTAATGCTCAATAGGAGAATCGCCCTAAGTGGGCTACTCACCACCTAAGTGCAATGCAATGTTCCAAATTAAACACACATTCAAGCAAATGCATGATCCTACTTGAATGTCTACATGACCAACTCGCATCCCGAAGTCCACTGATCGCCTTCTGTACACTCGCCTAAGCCTCGTATGAGAATTATTAATTTGTTTATTTGTGGACAACCCTCCAATGTATATATATATCAATTGGGTCGCTCCGACGATTGATATATTATTTGTTTGTGGACTACCCTCCGATGAATATCAATCATCAAGCCCGACGATTGATATTTTAAATTTGACTAATCCGATAATTTAATGTTTTTTAGACAACCCTCCAAACCGTTTTCTAGACTCCATCTCATGCACTCACTCCTATAATCTTAGGGTGTTCCAAAGGCATATGGAATGCATGTGCGCGCCCAATACGCCTAATCACATACAAATATATATAAACATGAATATACTCGCATAATTCAAATCACACAATCATGTTATGTAATTTACAACTCATACATCAAAATTAGCTCACTTGGGCTAATGATCAAACACGAAATTTAATTTAAATCACTCGGCCAAACACATATTCACACAAAAATATATTTTCGTGAAAGCATTATTCCTTTGTGAACATGAAACCCTAGGTTTAATACTTCGCCCAACACTCAACAAGTCATCGGTTCACTTAGTGAACCCGCAATTCACGGCCATTCCCGGCCCAATGCATATCAAGCAAACATTTAATGCACAAATTATCACAAAATGCACCCAACAGCCCGTACCCACACACGGCTGCTCCAATCTTTGTTTCAAAAATTATATCAATTCGGTCCCAAGGTTTGGGATCGATCAGACGGCCCCTCACGGCCTCATTCGACTCAAACATCGACAAAACACTTAAAATAGGAATAAAACTCAAGTAGGAGAAACCCCTACCTCTCGGAGTTTGTCGAAAACTCACAAAACCGGAGTCCACGCAGAGCTCCGCCCGCGTAGAACGCTTCCTTCACCCCGAAGACCGCCGACTGATCGCTGCATTTCTAGAGAGAAGTCGAGACTCTCCCAGGTCCACCCATTTTCGCCCCCAGCCATCGCATCCCCTTCCTTCATTTCACGTTTTGGCCTTTGAATTTGTGGGAGATGAGCACTGTAGCACCTTTTTGTCTTTTAGTAACTTAAATCAATTTCAAAAATGACCATTTCGTCCCTTCATTTCCCAGATTTGATATTCGGCACTATTTCGGCCGTCCATTTTCATTATTTCTCTACTCATACCACTTATGGTACATGAGTACTTGTTATGTGTGACTTTCGTCAGAGATCGAATCGCTTTACTTCAAGACCTAAACGATGCCTCGAAAAGCGTGCCAACTCCGACTGTCTCAGAATATTACGAAATTTTACATGCTAACTAGATTTTTTGAGATGATTCCAACGGTGAAATCTGTTTCGTCATCCGAGATCTAGAGAATAAATTACGACTTTTTTAACCGAAATTACAATTTTGTAATCGAAATTACGATTTTGCCATTTTTCCATAAATTTGAATTTCTCGGGTCTCACACGCACGTCCCTGTACTGTGGGAAGGTCTTAGTCTAGACTTCATCTTGGTTTTTCCAGGGACTTCTTGCTTGATCCTTCAAATCTTTATCGATCACCTGACTACAATCTTCTTCTTGTAACACACTAGGGATGGAGATATGGACAATCTTAAACCCAACACAAAGGATGGAAGGGAATGAGGAAAACGCATATCGGGTTGAGATGGGGCGATGATGAGATTTTGGTTCTAATATCATAATGGAAATAAGGAATGCATATCCCTCCACGACTTAGGTTTAATTGGGACGAGTATGGGGAATGATCAAATGTTGTGGAATAGGAACAGAATAAAGATTCCCTGTCCCAAACTCGCCCTATTGCCAATCCTAGTCTTCTCTTACTTCAAGTAAACGAACAACCACTTTGGAACTTAATGAATGTAATTTTTTCACATGCAAATGATTCAAGATTTTCTTTGTAGATGTTGATGGATTGACTAATATTGCATTTGGAATGTTTTTTATTTGCAAGTTAAGACAATATTTTATTTTCTCAAGATTTTTTATTTCAAATAATTTGTTGTTCATGTGAGTTATTTGAAAATCCCATCGAGATTTAAGTCATTAATTGTACACCACAATAACTACAAACCTAATTTTTGATTTCTTAATTTAAAATGTATTCGCATACCCTTATTTTAGTAAGTATTTGTCAAGTTGGTTATACCACATACCTCAAAGTATTACTATGTATACACGAACCACTATAACTTAAATGAGTACTTATTATGAGGATTTATAATATTTTCTTAAAGGCAATTAAAAATTTTTAGGGACTTTTATGTACCTATCATTATGTATGAATCAATAAAAAATATGCTATAAAATTATCCATAAAAATATGTTATAAATTCATCATACTAAATCTAGTCTTTTCAGGTTAATAAATTAATTATAAAGCAAGCATTATGACATCCATAAAGAGAAATATATAACACTAGGTTTTTGCAGAAACTTGTACTATGTACTGTTAGATTTTATATCTTATACTTCATTTTGGTAGAAAACTCTTACATCTTGAAGCAATTGTAGAGTAAGTCAAAATACCTTTTACTTTGTAATTAATGGATTTTAAGTTTTATTTACTCTTTTTTTTTCATTTTAGACCATCATGTCCATATCGACATTCATCCAAAATTGTTGGTTTGATGTTCTTGTTTTCTTGTGATATCAATAGCCACTTGGAAAAAGATATTGTCAATTATAAGAGTATTTCAATCCCATTTTTTTATTTGTAGATAATATTTCAAACCCATTCTCCTCCTATTTATAGATAATAAATTAAGTATGTCATTATTTTAAAGTATGCCTCTTCATGGGATCACTGCATAATTTATGCCTCTTTAGGTTATTATTTATTTATTAATTTGGGACTCATTAATCAATCTAGTAGCCCATTTTTAAGATACTTCTATAGGGGATTAAACTTTTCATACATTTTTTTCTTGTGTTTTTTCCTAGAAATTGTATCTTTTAAGCTAATAAGTCTATCACACTTCAAGCTTGTTTCAAATTCATTTCCTTCGATATCAATTAATCGGTTAAAAGGGACATTAATCCATACTAGAATATTTTGCAGCTAGTATAATGTTAGTGCATCTTACAATTGATTTGCACTTTCTAACGTGTGAATAGTATCTTGACCTTCTAACGTTTCTAGTTCACTTTAATAAGATTGAGGATTATGTGAGATAAAATAAATTCATTGCAAGTAAATTTATTATTTTTTCATCATTTTCTCAAAATTGAATTCCTCCATCTTGAAGTGGCAAAATTGTTTTATCAAATTGGATTTCAACAAAAAAATGCCATGAAAAATCAATTATCTAAGATTCTACAATGATAGATAAAGAATCAAAACCATCATAAATCTAATGCCTGATGACTCATCTTAACTGGACAAGGATCAAGAAGGAGGTAAATAGCATAACAAAAATTTTAAGTGGAAAACATTTGCTTGTTGACCAAGTACAAGTTTAAAGTTGAGATATTGAGTTAGTGGAAGGTCAAAATGGATTAATGATATGTTATAGAATGTGTGTATGCATGTGTATGTATATATTGATAAGGGATTCAAAATAAACTGTTTTGGGAATAAACATGCATGAGTAATAAGATGTTTAATGTCAATCCTACTTGACATTTTAATAGTTAACAAATGTTTTTGATGAATATTCTCCCACATTATATATCAAGACAAATTTCCTTGATAGAATAATTTGGAACTATGTTCTCAAATGAATTATTTGAGTAAGAATATGTCAAATGCCACACATTAATTAGAGTAAAGACAAAGTAAACATGTGATTATCTAGCAAAGACGGCTATATCATACCATAAAACACCAAAAGGATCCACAAAGAATTATCTCCATGAATTTCTTTTCTAAAAAGTCGG
This sequence comes from Tetrastigma voinierianum, assembly GCA_016808115.1. Classification (NCBI taxonomy): domain Eukaryota; kingdom Viridiplantae; phylum Streptophyta; class Magnoliopsida; order Vitales; family Vitaceae; genus Tetrastigma; species Tetrastigma voinierianum. The sequence continues at coordinate 119,051 of JAEQBH010004577.1, read as the reverse complement.
GAATTCTAAAGTATTGAAGTTACATTATTCTTAACTATAAATACTCATCTGCATTAACATTCTGAAGTATGATAGATTTGGCAGCTTAAAAGATATATTTCTTTATAAAAGTAAAACACAAAATAATTAAGAACATATGAAATTAAAATTTAAAACTCTTTTAAAGTTTAGAATGATAAAAGGGTGACTAATCAATTTCAACCTAAAAACACCACCCTAAAGAGGAGAAACAGAGCATTGAAGAAGTATATATTGGCTATTGAAAATAAGATCTTAAAAATGTATATATAGGAAAAAGATAGAATCGAATAACATTTTATCGTTAATGTTTTCTCCTTTCAAAATAGACCTATTTGATATAATTAGAAATGATAGCATTCAAATAAGGTGGTAAAGAATTTTAACATAGAATGACTCATAAAGGGGCAATAAAGGTCTAAAACTAAGTTATACTCATTCTATAAATCAAGAATAACTAACTTTATGCAAAAGCCTAAAGTCTCAAAACCGATGAATGCTCCCAAATTTGTATCATAGCGAGTTGGCTGTAGTTTTGAAATCTTAATGAACTAGAATGCCAAACCCTAGGAAATGTAGGTAAAGATATTCATGGGTTAAAGATGAATAAAAATAAAATAAAAAGGCAAACCCTTTCACTTAATTTCTTCAAAAAAACTTATGATTTTTGTGAAAATAGGAAAAACCAATTAAATTTAGCGGGAATTAGACTTTACAAGATTTAGACATGTGCTGCATAAGAGATCCTTTCGAGCTACCTTGTTTCCAAGAAGAGACCTTCCAAATTAAGCTAACACAACTAAGATACTCTACATATATGTGTGCTTTCATCTAGAGAATTTTGAATACAAACATAATATAATTAAACCTAATGTCACATACTCGTTAATTGAACCTCCATAGGTAAATCTTAAAGCTCCCAAAACCTATTTTCTTTTCAAATTAAAGAATAAGGCTCAATAATGGTCGTCTTAAAGCACAATAACAATCACCATTAGGTGTTTGGAATACTCTTCAATGGCCATTAAACTCCCACTCACATTAAGAATGATTAAAATAAATCACTTGTATCAACGGGCTTCCCACTATCTATTTACTTGCTAAATCGTAACATTAAGAGCTCAATAATGGTCATCTCAAGTCACTTTAAGTCTCATCACTTAGTGCTTGAGATGTTTTCACAAAGCTCCAATTTCCAAGCATGAGGGCATGACATTCTATTTTAAAAAAAAAAAGGAGATATCCAAATTATAAGTTGATTATAAGAATGACTACTTAAAATTAGAGGATCATTTCAAGGGTAAAAGGAAGATCTAGGTCCCTTAGCCTATTCCCTTACATGTGTTAGAAAACTTATGGACCTATCCCTTTCCACATTAGTATTATATTGCCTAACTTGGGCTTGAGGCCCTCATGATTTTGTTTTTGGGATCTCGTAAAAGGCCTCATACCAATTGAATATTCTTCATACTTATTAACTTATAATCGTCCATGTTTCTAACCCTTGGACGCACACCTAACATTCCATACATAAGTTTTCCCTCATAGACCTTATGATCTTTATTAATCTTACTTCCTATTTCTCTCCATATTGGTATGAATATCCATAACTAGATCTAGCGCGATTCTATCAATCCTACAAGATATAAGACTATATCTTGAGATTATTACAGACAGTTTAAGACATAAAAGACTAGAGGATCATTTCAAGGGTAAAAGGGAAGACATTAGGTTCCCCTTAGCCTATTCTTACATGTCAGGGAAACTTACGTGGATCTACCATTTCTACATTAGTATATGATTTTCTAACTTAGGCCTAAGGCCATCATGGTTTTGTTTTTGGGCTCCCATAAAAGGCATCATAGCAATATTCTTCATACTTATTAACTTAAAATCATCCTTGTTTCTAACCCTTAGACACACACCTAGCATTACATACATAGGTTTTCCCTCATGGACCTTATGATCATTATTAATCTTACTTCCTATTTCTCTCCATATTGGTATGAATATCTAGAACTAGACCTAGCACGATTCTATCAATCCTATAAGATATAAAACTATACCTCGGGATTATAACGAACAGTTTAAGACATAGAAAAAAATAGAGGACCATTTCAAGGGTAAAAAGGAAGACCTTAGGGTTCCCATAGCCTATTCTTACATGTTGGGAAACTTGTGGGCTTGCCCCTTTAATTTACATTGGTATGATATTATCTAACTCAAAAGAGACCCTTACGATTTTGTTTTTAGGCTTGTCTCATACCAATTGAATATTCTCCATAATTATTAACTTATAATCTTCCCTGTTTCTAACCCTTGGACTCACACCTAACATTACATACATAAGTTTTCCTTCATGGACCTTATGATCATTACTAATCTTATTTCCTATTTCTCTCCATATTAGTATGAATATCCATAACTAGACCTAGTGTGATTCTGTCAATCCTACAAGATATAAGACTATACCTCGGGATTACAACGGACTTAAGACATAGAAAAAAATAGAGGATCATTTCAATGGTAAAAGGGAAGACCTTAGGGTCCCGTTACCCTATTCTTATATGTTGGGAAACTTGTGGGCCTGTCCCTTTAATTCCACATTGGTATGATATTATCTAACTTAGGCCTGAGGCTTTTACGATTTTTTTTTTTTGGCTCGTCTCATACCAATTGAATATTCTCCATACTTATTAACTTATAATCGTCCCTATTTTAAACCCTTGGACGCACACCTAACATTACATGCTACAAGTTTTCCTCATGGACCTTATGATAATTACTAAATCTTATATATTTCCTATTTCTCACATATTGGCATGAATATCCATAACAAGACCTTGCACGATTCTATCAATCCTACAAGATATAAGACTATACCTCAAGATTATAATGATTTGGCCGACACACAAAAAACCAGGATTCAGAGGTTTCTGTAAAACTAGTGGGCCCAATGGTTTCTACCTAAACTTCACAAATGGCATCTCTTAATCACACTTATAGCTTAATCCAAACATGTTTTGGTAAAACCATCAAACCTTCATGCAAACAAGCAATTATATATAGCCTCCCTCCCTACTTTCTTCTTTCCATCCCATGGCAAGACTTAGAATGAAGTCTCAGAGGTGCCGGGTGGAATAGTGGGAGTGAGGGGCAGGCCATCACAAAATCAAGCATTAATCTCATTGAGATTGTGAGATATATGGAATGGCATAATCATGCAGCCTCCTTGGGGTACTATTCAAGGATGGATGCTGCAGCTCGAAGACGGGAGGATGCATGCCTAATCTCTTATTTGCGCTTGCCAGAATGTCACCGGACACTACAAGAAATTTAAGATATAGTAACCTTTCAGCAAAAGCACTCATCCTCTCCTTCTGCTCCTTCGTCAGCTTCGTTCTCGGCTGCTTCCTCCATTCCATTTCCGCAACTCCGAACTTCTCCGACCCCATCTCATTCTGGTTTGGCGGCGGCCTCAAATTGTAACAAAAGATGTTATTAGGCATCGAAATCGGAGCAGGAGAGATCGTAACAGGGCGGTGGAGGTACCAAACTTCGGTTGTTCCGTCATGTTAAAGCACCTCCTTCCGGTGGAAGCTCCCACTACTAGGAAGAAAGCCTTTAGCCGCGGCCATCGACCCCGGCTAAAAGCAGTATATGATGCAACCATAAAATATAGCTGCGGATGAAGACAACCGCGGCATGGCATGGCCATAGGTGGTGTGGAGAAATCCTATAGACGCGGTCACTTCATAAACCGTGGCTATAAGCTTTTCCATTATTTAATAATTTGGTATAGTTTATAGCCGCGGTTTGTAGTTGACCCCGACCATAGGTACGGATGAGAAGTCATGGTTTGTGATTGACCTTACTATAGGGATGGCTATAATTACGGTTTTAGCCTGACCATTATATGGTAGCTTAGCCGTGGTTATGTCGAATTCCGCTATAAGGTAGTTTTTAGCCGTGGTTTGTGATCGACCCCGGCCATAAGGTTGTTTATAACCACGGTTTGTGATTGACCCCGGCCATAGGGATGGTTTATAACCGCGGTTTATGGTTGACCCCGGCCATAGGGATGATTTATAGCCATGGATTGTGGTTGACCTAATTACAAGGTGATTTAGAATGGGTTTATAGTTAACTCCCGGCTATAGGGAATAGGTTCAAAATTCAAAATTCAAACCATGAATATCATTCCGAATTAAATTCACAGGAAGAGAATTGCAAGAATAAACCATAGCAACTATATGTCTACATGCCATTTCTCCAACTGTTCCAGCAGCTCGCTCCCACAATGCCTCTCGGAGCTCGAGTTCGCCCATCACTAATCACCGATCTAATACAACCTATGAGACTACTAATATTACTTCACTCGGACACCGACCACCACGCCTTCACGGCCGTTGTTCCTCTGGTAGCTATGATATTGGCTTATGGGTCCGTGAAATGGTGGAAGATCTTCAGCCCCAATCAATGTTCCAGATCAACAGATTCAGAAAGACCGCTTGCTGTCCCCCGCTTCTTTCATCATCTCCACCAACAACCCATATGCTCAAGAACTACATTCAGAAGCTTAATGAGCAAATAGTCGCTTCAATGGATAATATGGTGCAAGTACTCCACCCCTCTCCACAAGCTTAGTAACTCCGTCAAAAGAGTGAGAGTTAGTCTCATGATAAATCGATTCCACTTAACATAATAAGTAGAGCTCAAGAATCATGACTGAGCTCCATCCTCGAGCCTTATAGGAGAATTCTCCATCATTTCCAAGTAGGCCTTTGATGCATTTCTTGAAGTTATCGCAGCAAAATCGAACTATAAGCTTCGTTTAGAACCCGGAAAGTACTAAGAAAATAAAAATAAGTTTAAATTTTAATAAATTAATTATATATATATACATTTCAAACTCATTTAATTTTGTTTATCTCTATTGTATATGAATAAGAAATTTTGAAAATATAAAACTTGGTAATTTAACTTTGAGTATTTTCCATAATGAAACCAAACAAGAGAAAACTATTTTCTTGTTTTTTTCTCTTTTTTGAAGATTTTCCTCGGGTTTCAAACGGAGCCTAAATATCATTTATATTGTCAAAGGAGTTATGAGAAATAAAATCAGGAGCAGTTGAGTACCTTGTCATACTTCTTCATGATATTAGAATGCTAAAGGTTCAAGAACCTGAAAATTATTTATACGGTCGCCTGGCACAAAACCGATGATTAGAAAGTTAACAGAATGTTAAGAAGAAGAAGAGTTTATCAAGAAGAAGAGTTTATCAGAAGAAGAAGAAGAAGTGCTATTAAGCTACCAATAACTTTTGAGAACCCGAGATTTTATGGAATCGAACAAATGCCTTGGTCATTAGGTCCCGTATCTTTCGAGCTCTTCCGGTGAAGGACAAACGAAGAAGATGTGAGAATATTTTCAAAGATATGGGAGTTTCTGGGTCTGATGACATCTTGACATGATCTAACACTTCCAAAGGAATATTTGGCTTAATCACCTGAATGGTCCACTGTTTCGCTCCACTTCGCTCAACACTGTCATGGGCATTCCTCCGTCAAGCGGCATGTATGGAGATGATCTCGCAGTTTAATGGTGCAAATAGTCGCTCTTCAATGCATAATATGGTGCAAGTACTCCACCTCTCCACAAGCTTAGTAACCCGTGCAAAGTGATGGGAGAGTTAGTTTTAAGATAAATTCGATTCTACTAACATAATATGCGTAAGTTCTCAAGAATCACGACTACCCCCACCCGAGCTTCCTATAGAGCACACCCTCCACCATTTCCAAGTAAGCCTTTGATGAATCTTTCCATGGATACATTCTGTTTCTATTTATCTCCACGGCAAAAGAAAGCACACATTCACAATGTCATATACTAGCCTGATGGAGTACTTTTCCTAAATTACTTATATTTTGGGTCTAAAGAAAATATATATATATATATATATATATATATATCCAAATTGTGAATCTACCATATTTAATCTTATTCTATATACCATAAGTGAAATGGATGCATTTTTAGCAGAGTTCCTTCCATTCATCGTAAAGTTTTTCAACAAGAACACTTGCTTCCAAATTATCAAGATAAATTAGGTCCAGGATACAAAAAGAAAAATAAAAGAATTTATGGATGCATGCATAAAAAGAAAGAAAAGTCTCAAACAAACAAATAAAAATAAACCAAAATAACAATCGAACCGACTCCATTGCTTGTACCAACAGATTCCGATTTAAAAACACCACAAAATATCAACTCCGCCTCTTGGATGTATCATGAATACCTGCATATAGAGTACATCAAAATTAAGAAATGAAGTTAGAAACCTATTTACTTGTAATTTCAAACAATAAAAAGAAAATGCAATTAGAAGAGTTTGGTTACCTTCTCCAGCATCTTTGATGGAAAACTTCATTATGCAGAACTTGTTTCATGGCTTTGCATCTAGAGGATCCGGCTGAGGCCACATCTTTAAGGTAGGATACATAGCTTCAAACTCTCGCTTGCCTAAATGAGACATGGTGAACTTTCTCATACACCCGCTTTCATTTAATCTAATGATGAATTGCAAATCATATGTACAAATACAAATAAAATTAAAATAAAAAATAAAAATAAAAATGTCTTTAACTCGCTTTTAATTCAATGTTACAACCTCGTATTCAACCGCAAAATTCAAGTCTGGATCGTGGGATTATAACTTGATTTGCCACCCACCATAGGAAAAGCATATTTAAGTCCACATGTACGCACAACCAAATCACCTCAAGAGGCCTACACAAACCGAAGTACAACAGCTTGATCGAACGTAAAGGTGGTTATTATCCCCCGAAAAGTCGTATCCATTATACACTATACAGTGCATTCACCGAGCAATCACCCAAATTATGACCGAAGCTTATTCAGGCTCGATACTGCATGTATTCACCTGAGCAATCACCCATCAAAACAAATAGATATATATGTTAAAGAAATAGCCTAAGAAGCTTGACTAATACCTGACTAACCTTAGAGACTGAAATTGCTATAGCAGCTTTAGCATCCTCATCCTCCATATGTCTATAACCAAATTTCAATTTCAATATCTACTTGCATACAATTCAATTGAATTTTCATCTCAAGTAAGGCTAATTTAAGAAAACTGATTCAATTGAGTATACAGAGCTCAATTCATTTCTAAGAAGAATCGAAGTTCCAACTCCTCGTGGCCCATTCCTCGATATTGCCATCATTCACCACAATCCCGTTATTATCACTCAAAGAGCATCTAGCCCTTTCTCTCCTATTGTAAGAATGTCATCTTCTTTGTTCAAAGAACCAAAAACTGCTTTCTCGCCTATAAACAATCGAGAATATATAGATAAATATATGAAATGCCGTAACAGACATATATAGCGTAGAAAATGAGAAAGTAGACTAATTATCGAGATTAACTTAGACTAGAAACAACAGAAAAATAAAAAGATGTTGTAATTTAACCCCGAAAAGGGACACGGGTGAAATGGGAGAAGAACAAATGGCAATCACAAATCTATAAATCAAACTGACCAAACTAGATGCATTTATCAGAGACTTGAAGACTGTGAGACACAAATCACCTTAACATGTTCAAGTTGTTTCAAGCATTATCATGATGTCTAAATCTAAAACTAGATTTTAAGGCAGGTGCTGGCAACAAGGTAAAAGCCGAGGCTGTGCAAAACATGTCTATGAATGTAAAAAGTTCATGTCTATGCTGGCAAACCATTTCACCTCACTTCAAGGGAAAAATATATTCACAATCGAGACTCCGCACATTTCAAGACATTTATGATTTTCTTTTTATTTTAATAAGTAAATGAAAATATATTAGAGAGAAAAGAGTATAGAACAGAGAGTATACATGAACAATTATATCAAAGGGAAAATAAATTTCTAATTTTTTATAATCCTAATGGTTCTAGATAATTCTCAAAACATGAGTCATATAGAACAAGAGGCCGACAGCATTCGTTAAAATTTTATCAACCAAAGGGCCTAATCCTAATCTTACCCAGGTTCAAATTCATCATAAAATATCCTTCTGTCTAGAACCTTCCAACATGTTTTGTAACAAGTACAATTCAAATTACCATTTTAAGAACAAGCCATAATTTCACAACAATCATTGAACTAAACAACAAAAACACGCATTCAATTCAATTATTGAAATAAAAACTATAAAATCCAGAAAATTGAAAACTCACATTATCATATGTACAAGCCTTTCCATAACTCTTAAATTATGCTCTTTGTCCAAGATAACTGCAAAACAAGGAAAAGAAAAATTGCAATGGTAAGTGATATTCTATAATATCTCTATAGGTACATACTTCATTGCGTTTGATGCACTGAGATTAGGAATCAAGGTATATATGTTGGTATGAGCTCAAGCATGCTCCAAAGACTTTCTTGACTAAATAGAGGCAATCATGGATGATTGATCTGATATAAGAAAACCTAATCCTTACCTCGCTTGTCGAGATTTATCATGCATGAAAGATTTTCCCACCGAGAATGGAGGTGGGCGATATTTGGGAAGGACTACCCATTTGCTTCCAAGCATGAGAGCAACTCGATGACATGTGAGGCTCCATCATCGGGGTCTTCTCCTGAACACACAACAAAGCAATAAAACCCACCCTATAAAATCGTCTAAGGCTAACATCTGGAACAAAAGAGCGATCTTGAAAGAAAAATCATAAGAACAAATTAATGTACCAGAAAAAACAAAGTTCTAGAAGCAGAGCCATCCCAAATACCATCAGCAAACAATTTCAACCCAACAAACAGCTAAAATACCTCAACAAACATAAAACAATTACCTTAAAGATTGATTTATTGGCATGAGTTTTCGAAAATATGGCTTCAAATTCATCTCTAATTCCCGTAATTGATAAAAAAAAAACCCTCAATCCTATCATCCTGAAGCCCACGATACGAGAAATTCCGGGAGAATACGGTTGCTACTGGCAGTGGCGGAGGAGGTAGAACATTGTACGGATCCAAGACCTTGATTGATGGTCTGAGCTGTGGTGTGCCAAGGAAAGAAAGCTGAGGCAAGAGTGGCCGATCCATAACACTAGTTCCTCCTCGTTTGCCACACTCAAATTGTTAATCACAATCGCTTTGGCTTTGAGAGAAACGACACAACGGGCGGTGAAACGAGGAGAGGAGAGCGGAAACGACGTGGTGGGGGAGGAATTTGGGAGGCGAACCTTAACCTCCTCGAGTCTACTGGGTATCAAGTTAGGTTAGGTTGAGGTTCAATGAGATACCGACGAGAGGCTCTTTATATGGTCGAAGTGGTCGCGGTTATATCACGACATATATTCGCGTGAAAACAAATTTGTGCCTATTGATTCACAATAGTTAATATAGCCGTGATTCTAATTTTTTCACTATAGGCTAGATAGTAACGCGCGAATTAAATTTTCCAGCCAAAGGTTGGTAAGAAATTAATTGAACTCGTATATATGTATTTTAGCTACAAATTTTTCAATTTCTAAATTACAAGCATTATATCTTAAATTTCAGAGTGTTTAGTCGTGGTTATTAAAATTGCATCATTAAATATATGTACGCCACATTATTTAAATTAATGTGGCAAAAGGAAACTCTCATTAACCCTTAGCCAGGAATTAATTTGAGCATGACTAAAATTTTAAAAAAAAAGAATCGTTTCTATCTTTCATACTTAATACGAAAATTATTGCAAGTATAAATGAACTGAGCGAGAATGGCTTAGTTTGGTAGGGTCGCCATGAATGAGGTTTGAGTGGTGCCAAAGGTGGCTCTGTTGCCTCTCCGTCGCTTCTAGTCTCTGTTCTGAAGGAGTCTTATAACCAATGTTTCAAAAACCAGATCGATGACTGAATCGAAAAAAGTTACCGGTTCACGGTTTAGGGATCAGCAGATGATTGGTGCGGCCAGACAAATTAAATGGAGCAGGTCGCGGGTCGGCTTGATCGGGCCAGGTCGGTTCGGTCTAATTTTACAACACATGTTCAGAAATTGAGGATGGTGGTGATCGGAGAGAAAAATAGTAATAACTTTTTTTTTTTTTATAATTAAGAATTTTGTTACAATGTAGTAAATTGTCCCCATTGGGACTCGAACCTCGGACCACTCCCCTCCCGGGATGTCCTTCATTTTTAAACTTTGAACGTTTTACCAACTGAGTTAGGCATAGGGAATGATCGAATGTTGCGGGACAGGAATGGAATAAGGATCCCCTGTCCCAAACCCACCCTATTGCATGAAATCTAGTGTTCTTTTACTTCAAGTAACGAACAACCACTTTGAACTTAATGAATGCAAATTTGTTCATGAGGAATGATTCAAGATTTTCTTTTATTTGATGGATTGACTAACATTGCATTTGGAATGTTTATTTGCAAGTTAAGACAATATTTTATTTTTCTCAGGATCTTTTTCATTTCAGTAATTTTTTTAAATTGTGGAGATTATTTGAAATCTGCTCCGTTTAAGGTAATTAATATACACTCTGATGGCCACGATAATTTCTGATTTCTTAATGAAAAATATATTCACATATCCTTATTTTTAGTAAAGTATTTGTCAAGTTGTTATACCACATACCTCAAATATTCCACTATCAGCCATGAACCACTATAACTTAAATGAGTACTTATTATGAGGATTTATAATATTTGCTTTAAGACAGGTAGGTACAGACTTTATTTTCTATCATTATGTATGAATAAATATAAATATGTTATAAAATTATCATAAAAAATATGTTATAAAAATTCATCATACTAAATCTAGTCTTTTGAGGTTATCAAATTAATTATAAAGCAAACATTAGGACATCAATAAAGAGAGAGTAGTATAACACTAGGTTTTTGCGAGAAAACTTGTACTATGTACTTATTACATTTTATATCTTATTATTTCATTTTGGTAGAAAAACTCTTACATCTTGAAGCAATTGTAGAGTAAGTCAAAATACATTTTACTTTGTAATTAATGAATTTTAAGTTTTATTTACATTTTTTTTCTTTCCATTTTAGACAATCATGTCCATATGACGACCATCCACCTGGTGTTGGTTTTGATGTTCTTGTTTTCTTGTGAAATCAATAGCCTTGGAAAAAAAATAATGTCAATTATAAGAGTAATTTCAATCTACCCATTTTTTCTCTCTTATTTTAGATAATATTTCGACGTTTCTCCTCCTATTTATAGATAATAAATTGGCATCATCATTATTTTAAGTATGCCTCTTCATGGCTCAATTATAATTTATGCTTCTTTAGGGATTTGTTGTTTAATAATTTGGGGGACTCATTAGTCAATTTCGTGGCCCCATTTTAAATATACCTTCCTATATAGGATTGTCAACCTTTCCATGCATTTTTTTCTTTGTGTTTTCCTGAAATTGTATCTTTTAAGCTAATAAGTCTATCACACTTCAAGCGAACTTAAATTCATTTTCCTTCGAGTATCAATTAATCGATCGAAAGGGACATTAATCCGTACTAAATATGTTTGGTAGCCTAGTTTGCAATGTTAGTGCATCTTACAATTGATTTGCACTTTCTAACGTGTGTGAATAATGTATCTTGACCTCCAAAGTTCTAGTTCATTTTAATAAGATTGAGGATGCAGTGAGGATAAATAGATTTTATTGCAAATAAAAGTAATTAATTTTTCAATCATTTTCTCAAAATTGAATTCTCCATCTCGTGAGTGGCCAAAATTGTTTTATCAAAGTGGAATTAAACAAAAATGTCATGAAAAATCTAATTATCTGAACTCTACAATGGGAGATGGAATCAAAGCTATCATAAAATCTATCTGTTCTTTATTGGCTCTGCCTTAATCAGCACGAGGAGGATCCAGCTAAGCGATATAAATAGCATAATAAAAAATTTTCAGTGGAAAACATTTATGATAGCTAAATTTTAAGTTTAAATTTGAGATATTGAGTTAGTGGAAGGTCAAGATGGATTAAGGATACTTGGTATAGAATGGTAATATGCTTGTGTATTCATATATTGACTAAGGATTCAAAATAAACTGTTTTGGGAGGAATAAAGGTGCATGAGTAATAAGATGTTTAATGTCAACTCTAATTGACATTTTAATAGTTAACAAATAGTTTGGAGTGAATTCACCTACATTATATTTCATGATAGAATAATTTGGAACTATGTTCTCAAATGAATTGGCTGAGTGGGAATAATGTCAAAGTACCACACATTAATTGGGAGTAAAGACAAAGTAAACATGTGATCATCTAGCAGAGGCAATATCATACCATAAAATACCAAAAGGATACAAAAATTATAAATACGAATTTTTCTAAAAAGTTGAGAATTCAAAGTATTGAAGTTACATTTTCTAACTATAAATACTCCATTCCAAGTTAACATTCTTGAGTATGATACGGTTGGCAGCTTAAAGATAGTTCCTTATAAAGGAAAACACAAAATAAAAATTAGAGCACATATAATTAAAATTTAAAACTCTTCAGAGTTTAGAATGATAAAGGAATTGGGTGACTAATTAATTTCAACCTAAAACAATGACCCTAAAGAGGAACAAATAGCATTGAAGAAGTATATATTGGCTATTGAAAATAAGATCTTAGCTTATATATAGGTAAAAAGATAGGATCGAATAACATTTTACATTAGTTCAAGTTTTCTCCTTCAAAATGAGATTATATTTGATATAATTAAAATGATAAAGATTCAAATAAAGTGGTAAAAGAATTTTAACATGGAATGAATATAAAAAGGGCACAAACTCGTCTAAACTAAGTTATACTCATTCATAAATCAGAAGAACTAACTTTATGCAAAAAGCCTAAAGTCTCAAAACCTATGAATACTCCAGAATTTGTACATCATAGGGAGTTGGGTTTTTAGTTTGAAAACTTAGTGAACTAACTATCAAACCATAGGGAAATGTCTTATGTGTAAAGAAGGACATTCATAGAGTTAAAATAAAATAAGTAATTACGAAACCATTACATAGTTTCTTAAGAAAAAAGTATGCTTTTGTGTGAAAAATAGGAAAAACAGAGTAAATTTAAAGGGGAATTAAGACTTTTACACAAGATTTGGGCAAAAATTACTAAGGATAAGAGATCGCTTGAGCTACATTGATTCCAGAAAGACCTTCCAAAATTAAGCTAACACAACAAGATACCTATATATATATATATATATATATATATATATATATATATAGCATAACTATATATATCGTGTGTGTGTGTGTGTTTAATAACACTAAATACAGAGAATTTGCAATACAAACACTTAATTTAATTATACACCCTAATGTCACCTTTTCGTTGATAGAACCTCAGGTAAATCTTAAAGCTCCCAAAACCTATTTTATTGTTTAATTAGAGGTAGGCTCAATAATGGTGGAGTGTCAAGTCACAATAACAATCGCCATTGGGTGTTTAGATACTCTCAATGGCCCTTGACTCAATTTCAAGCATTAAGAATGATTTTAAAATAAATCACTTGTATCATCGAGGCCTCCACTATCTATTTACTTGCTAAATCATCTATTGAGCTGAAATAATAATTAAATCTCTCAAAGTCGCTTAAAGCTCTCATGTAGTGCTGAGATGTTTTCAAAAAGAGCTCAATTTCCAAAAAACATGACATTCTATTAAAAAAAAACAAAGAAGTCTAAATTAAAGTTGATTATATAAGAATAACACTAAGAATTGAGGATCATTTAAGGTAAAGGGAAGATATTAGGTCCATGGCTTATTCTTACATGTTCTGGGAAACTTGTGGTATGATATTGTCTAGCAGGGCTTGAGGCCCTTATGATTTTGTTTTTGGGCTCTCATAAAAAGCTTATCGCCAGTGAATATTAATTTCTACTTGTAACTTATAATCGTCCATGTTTCTAACCCTTGGGCCTTTTAACATTCATACATAAAGTTTTCCCTCATGGACCTTCATGATCATTATTACTCTTACTTCCAATTTCTCTCCATATTTATATGAATATCATAACTAGACTAGCACAGTTATCCAATCCTACAGATAAGGCAATATCTCAAAGTGCTTGAAGCGATTTAAGACACGAGAAAAAACTAAAGGGATTATTTCAGGGTAAGAAGACCTTAGGGTCCGCTTAGCCTATTCTTATGTTAAAAATTTGGATATACCATTTCTACATTAGTATAATATTTTCTAACTTAGGCACGAGCCATCATGGTTTGTTTGGGCTCCCCATAAAAAGGCATCATAACGTATTCTTCATACTTATTAGCATAAATCGTCCTTTTTCCCAACCCTTGAAGACGCACCTGGCATTACATACATAGGTTTTCCCTCGTGGACATATGATCATTATTAATCTTACTTCTATTTCTCTCCATATTAGTATGAATAATCCATAACAAGGCCTAGCACGAATTCTAATAAATCTACAAGATATAAAACTGCTCTCGGGAGTTACCAACGAACAGTTTAAGACAGAAAAAAATAGAGGACCATTTCAAGGGTAAAGTGCGCCAGGAATTCACATAGCTTATTCTTATGTTTGCAAACTGGTGAGCTTACTTTCTTTAATTCTATTGGTATGGGTATTATCTAGAGTTGAGCTTTGAGACCACGATTTTTTGTTTTAGGCTTGTGTGTGCCAAATGGAATAAACTTATTAACTTATAATTGTCCATGTTTCTAACATGAGACCCACCTAACATTACATACATAAGTTCCCTCACATGATCTTATGATCATTACTAATCTTACTTCCTATTTCTCTCCATATTGGAATGATATAAATAACTAGACATAACCTGATTCTATCAGTACAGGTATAAGACTAAACCTCAAGATCACAATGGACGGTTTGAACCACAAGGAGAAAACTAGGGGATCATTTCGAGGTAAGATGGCCCCAGATTCTCGCAGCCTATTCTTACATGGTTGGGGAAAACTTGTGGGCTGCCCTTTAATTCCCACAGTGGTATTGGGCCTGAGGCTTCTATGATTTTGTTTTTCAGGCTCGTTTCATCACCGTCCAGATACCATACTTATTAACTTATAGTAGCCCTGTTTCTAACCCTTGGACTCACCTAACATTACATACATTAGTTTCCTCTGTGGACTTTATGATCATTACTAATCTTATTTCCTATTTCTCTCCATATTAGTATGAATATCATAGCTAGACCTTGCGATTCTATAAAATCCTATAAGATATAAGACCATACCTCGAGTTACAACGGATGGTTTAAGACATAAAAAACTAAGGGCATTTCAGGAGTAGGAAGACCTTAGGGTCCCTTACCCTATTTTTTCATGTTGGGAAACTTGTGGGCCACCCCTTAATTTCACATTGGTATGATATTGTCTAACTATGGCCTCGAGGCTTCTTACGATTTTTTTTTTTAGGCCTGCCTCATACCAATTCGAATATTCCATCGTATTAACTTATAACCGTCCCTGTTTTTTACCCTTGGAAGCACACCTAACATCACATACATAAGTTTTCCCTCATGGACTTTATGATAATTACTAATCTTATATATTTCCTATTTCTCTCCATATTGGTATGAATACAAATGTAATTCAGAGCGATTCTATAGATCCTATAAGATATAAGACTATACTGATTATAAATGCATTCGCTTCGACACACAAAAACTAGTGACTGATTGGTTTCGCAAATCTAGGGGCCCAATGTATTTCTACCTAAACTCACAAATGGCATCCTTAATTGACACTTATAGCTTTACTAAACATGGTTTGCAAAAACCATCAAACCTTCATGCAAACAAGCAATTATGCCTCCTCCCTTACTCTTCTTCCATCCTATGGCAAGACTTAGAATGAAGTCTTGTAGTAGTGTTATGGAATAGGGAGGAGGTAGGCCATCACAAAATCAAGCAAGCATGAATCTCTCATTGAGATTGTGAGATATAAGGAATGTATGCATAATCACGCAGCCTCCATGGGGTACTATTCCATCATGGATGTCGTGAGTTTTGAAAAGCTGGGAGGACGGAACGCCGAATCTCTTATTTCCAGGCTAAGCCAGAATGTCACCAGAGCTTCCACCGAAGGAGGTGCTCTTCCATGACGGCAACCGTCTGCATCTCCACCGCCCCTTCACGTTTCGCTTCCCGCCCCTCCGCCTCCGGCATTTAATAACATCTTTTTGTTACACTCAGGTTTAATTACGCTACGAACTGTAATGAGATGGGGCCGAGAAGTTTGGAGTTGCGAAATGGAACTGGGAGGAAGAACAGAACGAAGGTGACGTAAGGAGCATAAGAGGACGAGTGCTTTTGGTCAAAGGTTGTGGTGGAAATCTCCGAGGCATCAATGATGAAGAAATTCGTGAAGTTCCCTGCTCTTCGATGTCGGGATTAGTCAGTCGGGTTTTTAAGGTTTGGCAAACACAATGTATGGAAGGAAGCCGCTTCCTCCGCCACAAGTATCATCCCCGTCACCACCACAACCACCACCGTCGCCACAACCGCCGTCATCACCACTGATGCCGCAAACTACCTCGACCGCTAGCAAATGATTAGTTTCAACCTCGATCACGCTGGGAAAAAGGAATTGAAATCTTTAAAATTAGTCTTTTATTTCTCGAAAATTTTGTTTTTATTTTTCTTTGTTCTGTTTTGAACTGAACTATGACAACCATTTATGGTTGCCGTTTGTTGTTGTGATTTTCGTGTCATTCGCCATTTTCGCCCTTTTTTTTCCTTTTTTTTGTGAATTCCTAGGTGGAGTATGTTAGAGTGTGATCCATATGAACATTTGAATTTTTAAATTTTGAATCTCCCATAATACCTTTCCCCAACCCTTGCAACTCTTCAGAAGACCTGTGATGGCCTGGTCTCCATATAAAGAAGAGACACTACACATTTTCGGGGTCCCTGTTTACTCAAAATACGTAGAAAATCATCAAATTATTTTGAGAAGGGCTTAGAAGAACCAAAATATTTCCATTTTTCCAGCTTTCTCGATTTCAACAAATTATCGGAGGTATGTGGTAGATTCCGGTATTTTTCTTCCGCATAATTGACTGATTATGTTGCTCAATCACTTTGATTAACATTTGCATCGTAGAGCACACTATATCTCCGCTTTTATACGCGTGTTTGTAGTAAATTTTATATTCTTGAAAATTTGCAATGCATTGATTTTCCGTAATGCTGACATATTTTGGTTTGACATTTTTATCGTTTCAATACATTAAAACTATTTCATAATAATTTTGATGTGTTTTGTGTTTTTTAAATGATATCAAACTACATGGGGAATTCATGCTTTGTTTCGATGGTCTTCAATATGGGTTTCATGGTAGTAACAAGAAGATGACTTAAAAAAAAAAAAATCGGTTTTTCTCTGCAAAGAAACCGAGTTTTACAGGCTAAAGGTCAAGACAACACAATTTGTCGCCATGATTTGGTCGAGATTTGGCCTTACACTGGGCTTTGGCCTTAATTCTAATTTCCAAGCAAACCTGACCGAGCCGGCTATATGGAATTAGCTGGACCCTCAAGGCTCTTATGTGGACTCCACAAGAGAGGCTCTATGACTGGCCCAAGAGAGGCTCTTATGTGGACTCCGGGCTTGGTCGCCTTACTTAATATGAATTAAGAAATGGGCCGGGCTCGCCTTATTAATATTTCCCCAAGGCTCTTATGTGGATCGTGGTTTCAAGCCATTCTAATATTAAGAAACAACAATGGACCTTAAAATAAAATAAATGAGGAATGGACTCCACAAGTTTCGAACCCGCGAAGATAGTTTCGTCGACCACCAGCTTAGTGTTAATTACATCTTTTACATCGGCTTTTATGTAGATTTATATCGATATATGTAATATAAATTAAATTTCCTATATTAAATTTATCATATCGTGATTATTCAGAGTGTGTATAGTTTTTTACATACAAAATTAATTAAATGATAATCTTATTGTATAAATTCGCTTGAAGTTTTGCAATAATGTTATAATATGAGAATTAAATTTCCTATATATTAAAATTTATTGTCATTGTGATTATTTCAGGCGTATAGTTTACATAAGAAAATTAATTAAATGATAATCTTTATTGTTTAAATTTCTTAAAGTTTTTGCAATAATGTTCAGCGATCAATATAATTTTAATTAATTAGGAATAGCCACAAAGATCCTTAATTAGTTAAAAATTATATATTAAGTTTTAAGATCACATTTGATTACATTAATTGTAATTAATCATATGGATTGTGATAAATCTCATCCCACGTGAATTTTTATTACATTTGCATGATTAATTAGGATGAATTATCAAATCATATTCTAATTTACCCAATGTGGATTATTAGGAAAAGGAATCATGGTTTGGTAGTCTTGTCATAAAATTAATTAAACCTAATCGAAGACTTTAGCCCACAAAAGGTGTTTTATGTCACTAGGGTTTATGTTTTTAAAGCATGATTTACATTGCAAACATAGCATTGCATTCTTTTGCCTCTAATATTTTGATTATTAGCATGTGTATTTAATATTTGCGCTTATTCAACTCGCGAATATTTCGATTTTAAGTGTGATATTCCCGAATTAAGGGTGATAAACTATAAGGTATGGAAGGAAATATTCTTCTCGTATTTGGGATGGATGGATATTGACTATGCTATAAGGAAAGAGGAATGGAATCCCATTATCGAAACCAAGATCGTTAGTAGTTTTCGAGATGTCTTATGATAAGTGGGAGAGGTCTAATCGCTCCGTGATGTTCATAAAGACTAAGATATCTCGCGGTATTCGTGGTTCCGTCGAAAGAAATTAATACTAAAGTCAAACCACTTCTGAAAGCCATCGATGAGCAGTTTGAAACTTCTGACAAAGCTCTTGCAAGTACCTTAATTATGCAATTTTCATCCACCAAGCTCACCGGGATAAGAGGAGTGTGTGATCATATCATGCGCATGAGGGATATAGCGGCCCAACTTCAGACATTAGAAGTTACCATGTCGACACTTTCCTCGCTCATTATATATTTAACACTCGCCTAACAATACAAATCCTTCAAAATCTCTTACAACACACATAAGGATAAATGGTCAATTAATGAATTGTTGACCATGTCTGCGCAAGAAGAGAGAAGGTTAATGATGGAAGAGGGCGAACAGGTTAACTTGACCACCTTTGGAAAGAAAAGAAAGGGAAAGATTCCTATTCAATCGTGCATACAAAGGAGTCAAAGTGTTTTTTCTGTAAGAAGAAGGGACACATGAAGAAGGACTGCTCGAAATTTAAGATATGGCTTAATAAGAAAGGTACTCAATTTTCCTTTGTATGTTATGAATCTAATATGGTTAATGTTAATCATAACACATGGTGGATTGATTCTGGTTCTACAATCCATGTTTCAAATACCTTACAGGGTATGCAAAACCTATTTAGGGGCAAGGGAAGTGAACAATACATCTATTCAGGCAGCAAGATGAGTTCACATGTGGAAGCCATTGGCACTTGGTACCTCTTGTATTAAGCAAATGGCTTACTTTAGAATTGAAAAGACATTTTATGTTCCAAGTTACTTGTACCTTTAGGGGCCTTTAGATTTTCAGACTGTGTTTCACTATCCAATAATCAAAGTTGGCTGGTTATGGTACATCAGTTCGATGGTCTTTCCATATTCGCTACAAATACATACTTATAATTCTATGCATGTTACCGCTGGATTAAAAAGATGTGTTATGAATGAGAACTTATGTTATAAAACTGAGATTGGGACACACCTGTTACTGAAAGCACAAAGAATTGTTGAACACTTTGGTACTTTCAAGACTCTCGATTTTGTCGATTTGGACTCAGGTGAATCGCATTACAGTGCAAACCAACAAGTCTAAAGGCAAAAGAGGAGCACAAACCTATTAGAGACATACATACCTCCACATTTGTTTGGTCCTGATATTGGATGCAAATAGTCCGAAATACTTTATCGCCCATGATGATTGTCTATGATATATGTATCTCTTACTTACTTGCCTGGAAGGATGAAGCTTTAGACGCCTTTAAAGTTTTTTAAGGTCAAGAGAATCTCAAACGCGAAAAACATTAAGATCGTGAGATCGACAGAGGTGGAGAGTACTATGGTAAATACACGAGAATGGACAAGCTCCCAGTGCATTTAAGTGTTTTCTTCAAGAAAATGGGATCAAGTGGTTCAAGACACCGCGCCCCGTCTCTCCGTATCATAATGGCGCCGCGTAAAGAAGAAACAGTAACTTTAATGGATACGGTAAGGAGTATGAGGAGTAATACAAAACTACTCAATTTTGTGGATCTAACTTAAAGACTACTGTATATATTAAATCGAAGTTCCAACCATACCGCCTCTAAGACGCCTTTTGAGTCATTCAGCCATTGGAAACCAAGTTTGCGACATATACGCTGCCGGGGTGCCCGTCTCATAAGAATTTATAACCCACAAGAAAAGAAGCTAGACTCAAGGACCATCGCGGTATTTCATCAGATATCAAAGGTCCAAGGTATAGATTTGACAACCATCTCACACACATGATTAGATTGTGGAATCTAAGAAATGCAAAATTTCTTGAGAATGACTTAACTGTGCTGGAGGACGCTTTCAGACATTGTTTCTGAGAAGGATCATTATGAAGGTCAACCCTCTGGTTCAAGTGATAGATTGATTGTCATTCACACCCCTCAAGTACAACCGAGTGTGAGACAACCATTTCCTGAAATTCCACATATTGTTAATATTGATCCCGTGACTACTGTTGTAAATGAAGAATTTCCAAGAAATTGGCTGAACAACCACCGAAGAACAAGTCGATCAACAAACCTCAAGAGAATGATGAAGCAACATTAAGAAGATCTTTACAAGAGTTAGAAATCAAAGAATTCTAATGATTATATAGTGTATTTATAAGAATCGACTATAACATCGAGCCGAAAAATGATCCGTAAACGCTTTCACAATAAGAGCTTTAAGGAATCTAACTCATGGTATAATGCCATGAAAGAAGAAATGAATTCTATGGCATCTAACCGAGTTTGGGATCTCGTTGAGTTGCTCGATGGTGTAAAAGCCATTGGATGTAAATGGGTCTTTAAAACAAAGAGGGACTCATTGGGAAACATTGAGAGACATAAGGCTGCACTGCCAAAGTGATCTAATCAAAGGAAGAATCGATCACACTAGAGACCCTTTCTCCCGTATCTAAGAAAGATTCTTTCGAATAATCATGAAATTAGTTGCCCATTTTGACTTTGATTTACATCAAATGACAGAAAACGACATTCCTAATGGTAATCTAGAGGAAGAGGTTTACATGAAACAACTCCGAAGGATTCTCCTGTTTCTAAGGTGAGCATTTAGTTTGTAAGCTTAAGAAATCCATATATGGATTAAAACAAGCATCCCGCTAATGGTATTTGAAATTCCATGAAGTCATTACTTCATTCGGTTTTGAAGAAAATATCATGGATCAATGTATATATCAGAAGGTCAGTGGGAGTAAGATTTGTTTTCTTGTGTTATATGTGGATGATATTCTACTTGCAACCAATGATAAGGAGCTCAGTATATGAGAAACAATTTCAAAGAACTTTGATATGAAGGATATGTGGGTGAGGCATCTTATGTCATTATATTAAGACCCATAGGGAAAGATCTCGAGGTATTTTGGGTTTGTCTCAAGAGACCGAGATTAAAAGTTTTGCAGAGATTTCAACATGAAAATTGTTCACCTGCTAAAAGACCCATTTTGAAGGGTGACAGATTCGATTTGAATCAGTGCCCTAAAAATGATTTCGAACGGGAACACATGAAGAACATTCCATATACTTCACCAGCCTAATGGTATGCTCAAGTCCTGCATTCTAATCTGACATTGCATTTGTCGCTGAGTCGTGTCTTGGAGAAGTGCTAAACAGACTCGACCGCCACTTCCACTTCATAAGGTCGAGTTCAAATCTTGTTTCGAGGCTAGCTCGCATGGTGTATGGTTAAAGAGTTTCATATCTCGCTTAGAATTGTGGATTCTATATCTAGGCCATTGAAGTTAAATCGTACAACTCAGTCGCATTTATGGCTAAGAACACAAGAGCGGTCAAGGCAAGCATATCGACATTAAGTACTTTCAGCCATAAGAGAACGTGTTAGAGAAATGAAAGTGGTCATTGAACACATTAGCACTGAAAGGATGATTGCCGATCCTTAACTAAAGGCATGCCACCTAAGTATTTTAAGGATCATGTAAGATAAATGGGACTTCGTTCCACGATGTAATTTTAATTGTAATGCATATTCATTATTTGAATAAAACCTTATTCACCGATATTTCTTATATGGTTTTGTGTTATTTCAGATTGGTTATTATTAATTCTGAGAAATATCATTAAGTTTGGACTCGAATAAACATATGGCTATCAATAAGTTTAAGGGTTTGTGTCGAGGGAACTGATATATTGTAATACATGGAAGATACTACTCACTATAAGAGTGCACCTATCGCCATGATTTATATGTATTAGTTTGCTCTATGATAAAGTTGAACTATATGGATCAAGTGGGAGAATGTTAGAGTGTGATCCATATGAACATTTGAATTTTTAAATTTTGAATCTCCCATAACACCTTTCCCCAACCCTTGCAACTCTTCAGAAGACCTGTGATGGCCTGGTCTCCATATAAAGCAAGCAGTAAACACTCCGCACATTTCACTCCTAAGCCTACTCAAAAATATGAAAATTACTTTCATCAAATTATTTTGAGAAGGGTTTAGAAGAACCAATATTTCCATTTTTCCAGCTTTCGATTTCTTACCAATGGTCGAGGTATGTAGATTTCGCATTTTTCTTTCCGCATAATTTGATTGATTATGTTGTTCAATCAACTTTGATTAACAGTAGTATGCTTTGTTGCTTACCTTTGTTTTGTTTGAATAGGTTAAATTGTTTCTCCTTTCACAATTTTTCTTTCACTTTCATTTTCTTCCTCGATTTTCTTTCCCTTCTTATTTCTCGAGAACCAAACATAGTCGATGCTCATTTGAGTTCGTCTTCTCCAAACACCATTAAATCATTCGCTTTTTAGTATCCTGCCTAAATTCAACTTTGAATCTATCAGGAACCCACATCCCACCAATTTACCATTTGAGCCATATCTAAGGGCAGTGGCGGAACTAGGATTTTACTTTAGTGGGGGCAACCTCTAATAAAAATGTATCCCGAATTCATAACCTTTGGTTACAACTTTTTTGGAATTTTTAGTGGGGGCAACAACGATCAAAATTTTAAAACCCATCGAAAAATTCTAAATTTCCAATAGGGAAATTGTCCTATCGTCCCTCATGCTCCGCTCTCACCTAAGGGCTCCATTAAATCATACTAGGAAGCTAATCTTTTTTTTTTTTTTTTACGCTAAACACTTTAATTACATTGTAAAACATTCATGACCGAAACTCGAACTCAGATCCTCCCTCCCAACGTCCTACATTTTGGAACGTTGAGCGCTTTATCACATGAACTAAACATGATAAACATGAAATGAATCTTCATAATCACATAATTTCTAATTCAAAAATATAATAAGTTTCCTATTCGATGTAAAGAAATTAATAATTTTGAAGAACCCTCTCACAAATTCTCCTGGTAAATTAGTTCTCATCCTCAATCTATTACTTTATGTACAATGAAAATTACTAAAATATATATATATATATATATATATATATATATATATATATATATATATATATATATATTTATTAACTTAAGGTAAATTAGTAGATATGGTTATAATATTTCAGAACAAGAGAAAATACTACATAATCAAAGAAAAAATAGCTATAATGACATAATTTTAGTCCTGTTATTAAAATTCATAATTACAAATATATATCGGCCACGTTAAGAAATTCATGTGGCAAAAGGAAACTCTCTATTAACCTTAGCCATTGGAACACTGAGCATGACTATAAAAATTAAAAATGAATCCTGTTTATCTTTCATACTATTTGTAAATTGTTTTCAATCTTCCCCTCGCTCCGCCATGACTCACTAAATCGTCAATGCTCAAACTCCTCTCTGCAATATGGATTCCAATTTGGTTTATCTCCTCTATGCTATTGTGAAAATCGCCTATTTCCACATGTCCGTGAGTCGTTAATCCTCCTTTCTCTTCACCCTGTGGTTCGTTCCTCGACTGGAAGCTCCGTGAACATACAATGACTCATTTCCGCTAGTTTCATGGCTGGGGTCCACTTATCGATATCCGCTATTGCTCAACTCTCTTTAGGCGAGCCAAGTCAAGATCATTAGGATTCGGGGAAAAACCTAATCTTACTGGAAGGCTAGTATAATTGAAGACTCTGTTATTACCGATTGAGAATGGCGAGTTTGGCGTGGTCAAAGTAATGTATGAAGATCGAGCGGTGCCAAAGGTGGCTCGATGACTCTCCGTTGGGAAACCGTGGAAATTTTAAATTCAAAATTTTCGCATAAAAAGGGCAAACTAAGAGTTTCAATTAATAATCCAAAGAAGTTGGATTTTTGTAGATCTTGGATGACAAAACGGATCGCACCGTTGGAATCGTCTCGTGAAAATTAGCTACCCAAATAAACTCGCTGAATCGAGATACCGAAATTTCAATGCATTTCGAGGAAACGCTGGGTGAGCGGACTAATACGGCGAGCCATGTGATGACATGGCCAACCATGTGGTGACACATGGCAAGCCATGTGAGTGACACATGGCAAGCCATGTGTCACAATGCATGGCAAAGGCATGCATGTGTGACACATGGCATGCCATGTGTGTGACACATTGCATGCCATGTGTCAACATGCATGGCTCTTGCCATGCCTATATAAGGAGCTCACATGGGCTGTTGGTAGGAGGAAGGGAGAGCTCCAAACCAGTCCGTGGAGCAGCAAGGAGAAGAGGAAGGGAGGGAAGGAGAAGGAGGAGGAAAGGAGAAGAGAAAGGGAGGAAAGGAAAGGAGGAAGGGAGGAAAGGAAAGGAGAAAGGAAAGAAGAAAAGAGAAGAGGAAAGGGGAGGAAGAGAGGAAAAAGAAAGAGGAAGAAGAAGGAGTGTTGCACAGTGAGCAGACCCGGATGGCAAAGAACCCGGAACTGCACTACAAGAGGTAGGTTTCCTCCTACACTGGTTATTTTACGCCTAGGGGCCGTGTAATTACTACAAGCGCCCTATTTTCCGGTGAATTTGTATAAGCGAAGTTGTTTGTTTGTGATTGTGTGATGGTTAAAGACCAGTTTTACGGGGTTTTGAAACTGTCCAAGACCGAACATTGTGTTCTGGGATGGAAAAATCCCAAGCAAAATAGCAAACGGGGGTGTGCCCAAATTTCCGCACACCCTTGTGAATCAGCCGCGTCAACTTTGGACGGCCATAACTTTCTCGTCCGAACCCGATTCACAGTGGTTCTCGACTCACGGAAAGCTCGTCAAGTCTAGAATTTAATAAGATAAAGTGCTCAGCCAAAATGTAGACTGAACATTGGGCTGGGTCACGGACTGTTGAGGCATAGTCCGTTCCTAACTTCTAACCGGTTTGTAACGAAATGCTTGGGACTGCATATGGCCTGAGCAAGGAATTGTGTGTTGGATGTTTTGTGTGGTGTTTACAAAAACTGACTTTCTCGGACTAAGCCCGACATCTCAAAGCCAAGCATGGCCGATTCATGGCCGTGAATGGTTAATACTGTGTGTTATTGCCATGAATTCAATGAGATGTCGAATATGTAAAATTATGTGATAAAGATGGAAATAATTATATGCATTTTTAAGTTGTATGACTGAAATACTATGTCTCCCACCCAAGAACATGAATTATGGCATTACTTGCCTAAGTAATGGTTAATTATTTTAATACATGCTTGAATGATGTGTTGACATGAATGAACTAATGAGCAGCATGTGAAGGTAATGCTTACGCGATATTGATTTGAATATGTGGAATATTAACATGACTGTATGTATGTTAAATATATGAAATGTTGTGTGCATTAGACATGAGGTCATAGCACACACATAGTGCATGGTGTAGAATGTCCATGTAGAGGTCTTCACATCGGGTCATATTCGAGCGTTAGCTGGCACAAATTGCAGATTGCAAGCAGAATACCACATTACATGAAAGTGTGTTCATGGTATTGATTTGGCATCAAGGTTGGGTGTTGAATCGTGTGGTTTGGAATGGGACTAAGTCCAATTGAGTCTTAATACAACAAAAATGGAAATGAAATGTGTCGAGCATACAAGTAGGGATAGATACCCCCCCAGAAGCTCGAAACCTGGCTAGACAACAGATCCACCCGTTGAAAGCCCAAAAAATGCTCCGAGGGTGTAAGAGACCGCAGGAGACCCTTAAAAGTCTCGTTGCCCAAAAGACACTTTAAACGATTAAATAAACATCACATAGACTACTTCTGCCAGAGATGGGAGTCGAGATCGACTGCGATTGATTTCCATTTGCACTTGCATCGGGTAGTGCGGGTCGAGGTTGACCTTGCACTTGGGTATGTAGAGTGTCGTCTCATACATGCATGTATATTTTCCCCATGATAGACAACATGTATGCAATTCCGATTAAGCGTGGTTGGTTTGACTGTGAAATGATCACTTGCACGCACCTAGGGCGGGAATAACCTTGCAGGATTTATCTCTTACCGGGCGTTAGCCTCACCCCGCCGTGGACCCCTTTCGTGTACAGACGTGCAGACAGTGCATAAGCCCCAGAGGCCGGATTATGAAGCGCCTGACCGCGGGCCTTTGATTATTGTTCATGTATAGGCTAGAACTAACTAGTTTTAATATATGTTTGTATTAAGAGTATTTAAAGAACTTCGGTCTACAGCGTATGGTCTTGCAAACCGCATGGACGAGTATGGGATGATGGGCCCTATCGGGTCATTTTACTCTCAAGTGGCGTGGGTCTCGCGATATGAGACACATAGGTTCCAATAGTCGTATAAGGGTCACCCGGACCCTGTGTTTGGGTGTCACACTCCGTCCCTCTTCGTCTTTGTTTTGGAGGAGTCTTATAACCAATGTAACAAAAATCTGGACGACTAAAAAAGTTAACGGGGTTCACGATTTAGTGGATCACCGGGTCGATCGTTGACCGGGTTTGATTTTTGAAACACGCTTATAACATGTTTAAAATTCAGATGGGGGTGGTCTGTGGAAAATAATAATAGCTTATCGACTATATATATTCTAAAAGTTACTCTACTTTTTTACATCTATTCACTGCATGTCACGTTATAGCAATTGTTCCTATATGATCAGTCAGCATCTCCCCGAATATTTCCACTCTTACCATTTTGATAAGCTCTCAAATAGCACCTTACTTGACAATGTATATCATTAATTTTATTGCATGCTTATCTTATTAAGTTTGTATCTCTTTAATTTATATCGACTATATTAATATGTTGTATAGACTCATATTAATATGTTAAAGATTCGATTATAAACATTATACAAAGATAACATTAAGCTTCAGATAGACTTCATGGGATGCTCAATTCTTCCAAATTAAATTTTTTCTTTTTACAAATAATGATTTACTTATAATATAGTAAACTTTTTCTCACCGACTTGAACCTCGACCCCTCCCTCCCCTTGCCTTTTTTGAAACATCGAAGGCTCTACCACATGGAGCTATGCATATGATGAAGCCAAACAGAAACTTAGATCATCACAAATGAACAAGTATCATTTATCAAGTATATGTACAAAAATTAGTGCTGCATTTATGGTGGCCTAACTTTGTTTAGAAGGGTGGTTTTGTTGATTATATGATCCAATTAGATTTTGAATTTTGTTAATCACATGATCCAATTAAGATTACTGAAGAAGTTATTTGAGAATGGTTACTTTATGAAGGTTGAATTCAATTTCATTACATTTTTTGTAATAATTGAATTTGTATCAACTCTTTGCATTCGATAAGGTATCAGGAATGTAGGTTTATCGAGCTGAGTACAAATAATTGTTGAAATTCAAGGCATTGTAAACCTTGAATACAAAGTTATAGTATTCTCTGACAATTTAATAGCATGTTTGTTATTATAAAGTAAAGTTACTCACGGTAACACATATACAGTGTCTACGTTGGAACCATGATGGATATTCTCTGTGACAATACCAGTTTTGTGACACTTAAGGAGAGAGAATTTGGACTAATAAAAATGGATAAATACACGAAGTATCACCATTACGAGGTATTATCCATTTAAACACACTACCATATTGAATCCATATCGCAGCTGAGAGCACCTTCGTGACCATGGAAGGGCTTGCGTGAGTACATGCAATTACCGCCATGATTCAATGTTCGAGACTTTATGGGATCTGGATTAATTTATTACATTAATTCTAGACCAATATAGTTAAAAGACACATGAGTTTAATGAATATCGCCAAGGGAGAATGCTGATTACTAAAGTGGGCTTTATTAATCGATTCTCTATTAACCTGGATTTATTCGCCTAATTAAGTGAGATTATTAGCTTCTTAATAATTCATATGGGGTCAAGGTGTGGGTCGAGTACTACCTTCGTAATGAGAGGGCCTGTGGGTCGAACTCAATATATATAGAAGTGCCTAAGTCCCTCCCAAACCCTAAGTGATAATGCATACCTCACATACATTTTTCTGAGAAATATTTTCGAGACGTTAGAGAGGTGGGCCTCATTGCCGATTCAAGCAAGGGTCAATCGGGAGAAGATTCGAGGTCACTACAGGTTCAACATCCACATCATAATGACAATAATGATCTAAACTGTATGTAATTTACGCTTTTCTCCATGTTAAAATTATGCTTTTGTGTTCTAACATGGTTATCTAGAATTTATTAATTATTCAACGCTTGGTATCGAGCCAACCATGGATTAGAATTGTTGATATGAATTCTGAGAAATTTTTTTTTGGTTTTATGAAAATCGCATTCTCATTCAATTTCGGAATTTTTTCTATACATCCAAAATTAAAAATTTTTGCATATTTGGAATCTACACGACGGTACGATCGGATCAATGCACGCCAATACGGAGGCGGGTCGGACGGGCGTCATCGCCAGCCGCCATCGCCGCGATCGAGAGGACGACGGCGGCGAAGAGCGCGCCAATCCGCTTGAACGGCCATCGACGCCATGCGCCGAAGATACCCACAAGAATCGATCACGCAAACCGGATCTCGCCTCAATCCGCCGGCGATCCGTCAGCAGCGGACGCCGACGCGGTAATACCGACGCGGGTCGGGCCGACGCCGCTAATCGCAGCGATGATGGGTCATGACGCCATGATGACGCCATCTCGACCAGACCACCCTCGACTGACCACCCAACCGAATCTTGATATCGACCACCCGGTCAACGACCCGGCCCGACCCGGTCAACGGTCAACGATCCGGCCCGACCTAGGCCAACTGGCCAACGACCGACCACCCGCCACGCAACCCATTAACATAACCCATGATTCAGACACTGCCACGCTGCCACACGCGCCAGCCTTCCAGGGTGCGGAGGCATAGGGTATTTTTGGGCAATTTTGATATCTACGTGATTCAGACGTAAATTCTTGCCAATGTGTATATTCACTTTGTATTGTTAGCTTTGGCCAAGATATGAAAATGCGATAAACCCTATTTACACTCAGAATTGTGGTATTTTCACTTATTTGTATTTCTGCAGTTTGTAAATAATGACATAGAACATGGTTATCAACGCATATAATGGTCGAGTTCATATTCGCTGACTATTAATGAATGATTGAATAAAAGATAATTGGCATAATACAGAGAGATGATAACATAGATAAAGTTTAGACTGACATGAGAGATTTTCAAGGATTCAATCAGTTGACCGCCAAAGTGGCACACTCTGACGGGTTTGGAGAAAAGATCACCTCATATCAGGTGGGATGGTCTCTGTTTATTACGCACCATACTCCCAAAGGAGGTGGTCCTGGTGTTAGTTCATGGAGGGATACATGTACGCATGTAAGCCGAGAAATGATCGATCTAAGTGGTTCATACACCCATAGGTGGTGATTTCACGAAGGATTAGAATATGTTCTCATGGTCATGTGGAGCGATAACCGCATGTCATTTTCAAAGGTGATTATGATGATGTATGGTAATCAGGATAGCATTCACATGATGTCGATCAGATTGTTTCGTTTTGATGCCAACAATTTTTCATGAACCATAATTCCATTTCAATCGAGGTCTCATCGATTGAATTTCAAGAAATGGAAAGAGGACTTTCTATTTGAATGAACCGCGATGTTCACACATATTAGATGCCATAATGGATGTCGGCGTATATCACAACCCCAAGATCAAGCCGAGAAAACTACTATGCCATCTCTGATATATTAATAGATTTGCTTTATCAGTTAGCGAGAAGAAATCTACACAATAATACTGTGAAAGTGGCTTACTAGTCAGACTGGCATCATGATAAACATATAAACATAGAGGCTAGAAATCGAAGCCATCCAATGCCGAGGT
Organism: Tetrastigma voinierianum; assembly: GCA_016808115.1. Classification (NCBI taxonomy): domain Eukaryota; kingdom Viridiplantae; phylum Streptophyta; class Magnoliopsida; order Vitales; family Vitaceae; genus Tetrastigma; species Tetrastigma voinierianum. The sequence continues at coordinate 88,468 of JAEQBH010004577.1, read as the reverse complement.
TGAACACTTCTTCAAAAGCTCTTCAACATGAAGATGATGGTACAGTCAAGGCAGATTACTTCAAGATGGTGACCAACACTAAGCTCCAAGCTCAATGTTACCATTCCAGATGCTTGCATTGTGCATCAAGTCTCCGAACACCCTTCCACCACTTAGATTATAAAGACAAACTACAATTCTACAGACACAGGATCAGTTTTCCATGAATGACTTGAATGAAAAGATTTATGGCGGTTGAAGAGAAATCAAGGTAAGTGAGAAAGAGCATATGGCCTTATATGCCATAGTCCCATAAAAGGAAAATAAGAAGTTCAAAAGTCGTGAACTCATAAAGGTGCTCAAGAAACTACCAATAACTGGATAATATAATCCAAAGAAGACATTCTTGAAAAAAAGGATAGATCAAGGTTTTCGGTAAGAAGAAAGGCTCACATGAAGAAGGATCTGTGGTAAATTTAAAGTCACTGTCCAACCACTTAAGGTAATGACTTTTAATACTTGTTTGTGAATCCAACCTATCCAAGCACCATCCAGCCTTAAAATGAATAGAAGGAGCAAATCCACCATGGTTGTAATTATTTACACAGGATTCATAAACCTGAGGAAGCCAAACAAGGATGAATCAAAGCTCACCGCGGGAAACAATGAGAAGGTCAAGTCATGTTTCGTGGGAGATGTAATCTTAGTTTTAGATTCCGGCTTTAAATTGATGTTGAAAGACACATTTTATGTACCTCGTAATAATCAGTTTCGACATGTTTGGACTATGATTACCTTGGAAATTAAGAGCAATGTTATTTCAATATTTCTTAATTCAAATAAGGTTTTGCACCGCCATATGTCCAACTGATTATACATATTAAGTTTATCTCCGATGACACATACGTAGTTTATACTTGGCTGAAAAGGTTTGTTTAAGAGACCATCACCTAAGGAAGAGGCTCCATGACATGCATAAACGACTCGCCATATCTCTAAGGATAGAATAGAAAGGCTAATAAAGACTAATATCCTCGCCTCAAGCCTTAAAAATGATTTGTAGATATGCAGACTCACAGAGAGGTAAAATGACCAAGATAAGAAAGAAAATCGGCAGATCCTAGCTTCCGACTCATAAAGTCATCAGCACCGCTATAAGTGACTTTATAAACCTTAGGTAAATTCTTATTTCATCACATTTATCATGATCATTCTCATATATTGCTTGTACTGACAAAGAAAAGTCCGAGTCTCTCACAAGTTCAAGACTTTCAATCGGGGTCGAGAAACAATTGGGAAAAGTCATAAAGGTTGTTGATCTGACCGAGGTGGAGATATTATGGCAAGCACATGGCATGCTGATAAATTATGGGCCATTCGCCAAACACTAGAGGACTTCTCAGATAAGGTACGCTTACGCACTGTACTCCCGAGAGCAAATGGTATAGCCGAAAGAATCAGATCATGGAAATGGCAAGATAAGATATGAGACAAATTTCATCTTGCCATGGTGAAGCTTAAAAACAGCTTGTACATTTTGAATCGTGTACCTACGTAAAGTCGCCCATCGACTCTTTTGAGTTATAATCAAGCAAAGTTCAGCTAAACTGATCATGTTTGGGATGTCCCGCATAAGATATATAATCCAACATTAAGTGTTGACTCGTAACCACTAGTGTTATTGACTTACCCTAATGATTTATGGATACTGCCTCTATAATCCCAATGGAGGCACAAGAATCAGGAATCACGTATTTGTACCAAGTTGGGAGCCATGTCGCAGTAGTCGTCACGAAACACTATCGAGATGATAAGACGATATAATGTGGTATCTCGTGATTCCCATACGATAATCGTAAAACTCCCACACCATTTCAACCCTCGCTGAGACTAGGGATCCCGTTGGTTTGAGACTAGATCCCGTTGTCGAGACAAATCCTAATGAAGTTCATCAAGGCTCAAAGCGTAATGTGGCTATTACTACTCCAAGAAGGAGATCCCACTAGAGAGACGATCAAGAATACCACCTGACCATTTAGTCTATATAGGAGAGCACTACGATATTGGTTATGTGGATCGACCCAATAACTTATGAGGAAGGTTTCTCGTCTCTCAATCGTAACCGTGGTCGATGCAATGAGAGATGAAATTCAATCTATGAGGCATAACTGAGTTTGGGAACTTATCAATTACCCGATGGTCATAGACCCATCGCCGCAAATGGGTGTGTATAAGACCAAAAGGGACTCTAAAGGAAAGGCTGAAAAGTCAGCCGACCGTGCCAAAGGTTTCACTCGAGAGTAAGGAGTAGACTATGAAGCAACTTTTTCTCCGCCTCTTCTAAAGATTCTTCCGAGTGATCATGGCATTAGTTGCTCATTTTGATATGGAGTTACACCAGATGGATGTTAAACCGCCTTTCAATAGGAGACCTTGAAGAAGTCTATATGATGCAACCCGAAGGTTTTGTGGCAAATGATCTGCCAGTAAACTTGTATGTAGACTTAAAAAGTTCATTTATGGTCTCAAGCAAGCTTCTAGACAATGGTACTTAAAGTTTCATAGTGTTGTTGCTTCATGGTTTTGTTGAGAACAGTAGATCAATGTATATACCGGTGAAGGTCACGAGGAAATTCATTTTCCTAATACTCTATGTGGATGATCCATTGCAAGCAAGGACTCGCTCCACGCATGAGACAAAAGCGATGTTGTCAAACAACTTTGATATGAAGGACCTTGGTGAGGCGTCTGGCCCTAGCATTAAGATTCATAGGAATCGCTCATTGGGTTTATCTCGCAGGGCATATGTTGATCGAATTTCTAGAAAGATTCAACATGCAACTATGTAAAACCAGAATTGCTCCCCTGCCTCTCAGAAGGTGATAAGTTGAGTCTATCACAATGTCCCCATTCGTGACATGTGAGAAAGCCTCAAATGAAGAAAACGTATCTTATGCTAGTGCACTGGAGTATTATGTATGCCTGGCATGCACTAAGAAATCGTATATCAAGGCTTAGTAAATGTAGATCTCTAGCAGATATCGCCAAACTCTAGACATGACTACAAGTTGCCGCCAAGAAGCTGCGGAGGTACTTAAAGAGGACAAAAGACTATATGTTGATTTACAAACATGTTCAGACTTACAAATAGTCAAGTATTCGCATTCGTACTTACCGGGTCAGTCGTGATGAAAAGTCAACAACTGGTTATATCTTTGCCAGCGTGAGGTGCAAGCATGTCATGGAAAAGTGAGAAACAGAATCAATCAGATCCTCTACCATGCAAGTTTTAGCTCTGTAGCATGCTTTTCAAGAACTACTGTGCAATTTGGCTCGAAACCTCATTAGAGTTAACCGTTTGATTTTCAGGATGTGCCCATACAATTGTATTGTGACAATAACTCTCAGTTGTTGTTTATTAACAACAATGTAGGTCCTCGCGGTCTACAATACTTGAGGTCAAATACCACCATAAAGGAAAACAAAACCTGACGTTTGAAGTGGAGCACATATCAACAGATGATATGATTGCAAGCATCCGCTTAACTAAAGGCTTCGCCTTTGTATTTGATGACATGTCATTAATCATGGGCTTAGAGCATCAAGGGATAACAAATTAGTGGGAGCTATTAAGTTTTTATGTTGCTCTATGAAGGTTGAATTCAATTTCATTACATTTTTGTAATTGAATTTGTATCAACTCTCTGCATTCGATAAGGTATTTGGAATGTAGGTTTATCGAGTCAGTACAAATAATTGTTGAAAATCTCAAGGTATCAGGTAAACTCTCAATACGTGCTATGGGGATTCTTGGCATTAGCCTTGGCTAGCATGTTTTGTTAGCCACATTATAAAGTAAAGTTGCCTATTAAGGTAACACATATACAGGTTCATTGGAACCATGATGGATATTCTCTGGTCACACACTAGGTTTTGTGACACTTAAGGAGAGAGAATTTGGACTAACAAAATGGATAACACATGAAGTATCACTCATTATGAGGTATTATCCATTTAAACACACTACCATATTGAATCCACGCAAAGTTGAAAGCACTCGTGACCATGCAGTGGGCTTGGCGTGGAGTACATGCAATTACCGCCATGATCTCGTTCGAGACTTTATGGGATCGGATCGACTATTAAGAATAATCTCTAGACCAATATAAAGGTGCACACACGCTTTGTTTCACTAATATCGCCTGCTGGAGAATGTTAGATTTTCATAAAGTGGGCTTTATTAATTGATTTATTAATCCGGATTTATTCTGCCTAATTATGAGATTATTAGGCTTCTTAATAATTCATACGGGCCGGCAAGTGTGTGGGGTTTATACTCCGCCTCACTGTAATGAGAGGCCCGTGTCGAACTCAACATATATAGAAGTGCCCAAGTCCCTCCTAAACCCTAAGTGATACGTGCATAAATTCCTCACATACATTTTTTCTCGAGAAATATTTTTCGAGATCGAGAGAGGCATTCTCATTGGGTTTCTGATTCAAGAAGGGTCAATTGGGAGAAGATCGCAGGTCGTTCTCAGGCCTTCATCGATTCCGCATCAAGAAGAAGACAACAATGGATTCCAAATCAGGTATGTAATTTACAGTTTTTCTCCATTAAAATTATGCTTTGTGTTCTAACATGGTTATCTAGAATTGATAGAATCGTATCCAACAAGGAATTGGAGAATACAATCAAGAAGAGGGTGTGATATTGTAATTGTTAGTTCTAAATTCAAACCCTATAACCATGGAATTGGTCTTTTGGATTTTATGACTTATTAGTTACTACTTTTTAATTCAATACATTGAGGTTTAATTTTTTGTTTTTTATGATAATAAGAAAGCAATTTGAACAAGGTTAATACCAAACCATGTACAAATATATTATAGCATAATGCAAATAATATAAAAATTTATTAAAAAAAAAGTGAATGAAATTGCATGAGATGACACTGAACAAGTGGTAATGTTTCAAAGATGCCTATGAAGATCTTTTAAAATATTCCATAGGAAATCTCCAAATATACAGTGCTTCTCGTACAAACAAATAACCATAAAACTAGCAATTGAACAAAAAATAGAAAACTAGACGCTTTCAAACACTATAAGTGGTAGAAGACATCAAAGATAAGATTTTATTTTTAATCATGGATATACCATTTCATTTCTCTCGTCGATTCTTTGGGCGTAAATTAAAACTAAAGGTTTCTCGGGTTGTATCATTTGTTTTGAGGGAGTTTATAAGTGTAGGTCAGAGCCTGGGCAAAAGGAATTCGGGGAGAAAAGCAAAGTAAAAAAAAAAATGTTTTATCATAATTTTTTTTAAAAATAATTAACATGGCAAAAACAAAACTTTTTTACAAAACTAATCATTTTCAAAAAAATATCCAAAAGAGAGGATTAAAAGAGTTTAAAGTAAAATAATTCATTTAAAAATATTGACATAGATTTCTTTTCAAAAATATTCACAGTATCTTTTTGCTTTTTAAAACCACATTCACCAACTGTGGTTTTAAGGTTAATTTTCAAAACTAGAGCTGGTGAATACGGTTTTTAAAAGCAAAAATATTAGTTTTATGAATATTTTGAAAAGAAGTCTATATGTCTCATTTTTTTCTAAAAATTAATTACTTTTACATTAAACTCGGATTAAAAGACACTATGTGGCACATCATACCTAGCCCGTGGTAGAGTGTTCACCATTTCAAACAAACATAGGGTACTAGGTTCGAGTTTTAATGGGAACAACTTACTACCATGAAACTAAAGTGTATTGAAAAAAAAAAAGACATATGTGGACACTGTAAAAATATAATTCATAACATGGAGATGGGACAAAATGACCCGTGAGGAATTTAGTTATCATGTTACAGATTTGGTTTGAGAAGCACTTTCAAGGATATTTTAGTTTTAAGAGATTATTCTTAGAAATATTTTTGAATTTATCCTTTTTAAACCAATTTCCTTTTAAAGCTAATTTCATTTCTTTGTATTTATTTATTTATTTATTTATAAATAAAAAGAAAGAGAAAATCCTAACCTTTTTTTTCAACTTTATCTTCTAGCTACTCATCTTCCTTTTTAAGCAAGGAGGAGTAATTTTTGTCATTCTCGACCTAAATATCACATCTCTACACCCTCATTTTACGCCTTATTTCTTAATAAAGTGGATATTCCACATAGATATTATTTAATTTTGTTTTTCATGATTTCAATGTTCTCTTTGTTACCGTTAGCTTTTGTGTCGTCAGTTTTATTACGATATTTGTTTTTCGTCGTCTTATTGCTACAACCGATTCAGCAAGTAAAGCACATTCAATCAAATGTGAGACAATTGCATAAGATTATAATCGCCAATATAAGCTGCGCAACTGAATACTATAGTAACACAAATTGTAGGCTTTGAGTTGATTTATTATGCTATTAACATAAGTGTTGTTTCATCCTCTATAGTTTTTAGCGCATTTGCATTTCTATCAATGTATTACTAGTTTGAATCAATAATAATATTTATATAAAAAAAGAGAGGCTAATTTCATTTTCCCATTATTTATAGATTTTTAATTAAAGAGTCGTTATTGTATATACAGGTAGATCTAGTATAGGCCAGTGGACCTCATTGAATTTTTTTTGTGAAAAAATCTCCATTTTTATCAAAGTACATGAGGTTATGTCCCACCGAAAATCCATCAACTTTTTACTATTAGGCATAACCCTAATTTATTAATCTTTGTCAAACTTATGCAACTTAAATATGGCCTCAACGAAATCAAATTTTGGTTGTGTAAGAGTAAAAATAGAAGTGAGGGAAAAAAAATCGTATTCTAACCAAGAGAGTGAATTATATTTCATAGTATTTCGAATTTATAAGAAATATATTTAGCTTCAAAGAGTTCGCATATTTTAGGCAATTCTCTTTAAATAAAACTATAAAAGTAAACATATTGTATCGTTAAAACCTTACAAATAAATGGGAAAAACTCTAATCCATGAACGAGTGAATTATTTCTTGGATAATTAAACCATTATGGTAGTCACTTTAGAAGTTTTTCTAGTATAACCTAGTAAAATAAAAGCTAGATAAAAGAAAAAATAACATAATATATTCATATTTTTATTTTTCCAACTCTTGTAGACACGTGTATGTTTTCTTTAACACTTTATCTGATAGATACTTAAATCATTACATATGTAAATATATATACAAGATCATCACAAGATTAATTGAATATGTAGAACGTCATTTTCTTTTTCTTTTTTTTTTTTTTGGAGTTTGTGACTATAAGAGAATTTAGTGAGATTTATTTTGTTTTGTTACCTTTTATAATATATATATTTTTTAATTTGTGATATACATGTAACACTATTTTCATGGGACTTGGTAACATTATCTTTGATGAATGATAGTTCATATAATTCTCGAATATTTGAAGAGGTGGATATCATTGTCTACTTAATTGATTTTCATGATATTTATAACCAGTAAATACATATCATATTTTATATCAAGCTTTGTGAGGGCTTGTAAAATATCCAACATTCACATATCCAAGTAATTGAGATTCTAATTTAAAAATAAAATAAATCCCTGTCTATCATCATTTTTTTAAATTTGTATAAAAACAAACAATATCATCTTAATGTAATTTAAGCATTATCTTTTTGATGAAGAGTAATTACATAATTCTTCTTGGCCATTTTAGCTATTAACCTTAATCATACACATTTATATTTCATTTTTGAATGGTTTAAATAGGGGATATAACAGCAGTGAAGGTCCAAACCACATAAAAACCCTAGCCGCACTCCTCTTTTTCTCTCTCTCTTCATGTTCTCTTGTAGCCTATTTTCCTCAAGTAAGGTGAGGTGATTTTTTATTTTTTATTTTTTTTCCATTTTTGGTCTAAAATCACTTATTTGCATCTTTTTCTTTCATGTTCTTGCTTAATAACCACAAAGATTTAGGTTTTATCTTTGATTTTTGTGCTATCGCCGCTTTATCCACGTTTGGTTTATCATCGCTGTTACAACATGGTGATGTGTTCGCCGCCTTATCGTATTTTATTCAGAAGTGGGTGATTTAGATATGCAAAGCGGATCTGATCGGTCCAAGATATCTAATTATAGTTGTTAGTATGTTGAAGAACTGGAGTCGCATATATTCTAGTCACTATATTATCAAATTTGTAGTCTTTATGCCAATTTATTATACTATTAACCTAGATATTGTTTCATCCTGTATGGTTTTTAGCTATTTGTATCTTGGATCTATTGATTTATTGCAAGTTTGAATCAATAATATTAATTTTCCTTTAAAAAAAAACAAGGGATATAACATTGTTTACTTAATTAACATCCATGATATTTACTAATAACACCAAGATAAGGTATGTTTGGACCAATTGTAGTTCTTTTTTTTATCTGGGTGAAATAGTCCTCTTAGAAATGACAAATACCTAATTTTTTCAGGCTACCTACCCTTAATAGAACGGGTATGAGAATAGCGCAATACCCCAAGTATGGACGGGTTTGGCATGGTGTTCTTAGAAACCCGTATCAAGTCCGATTTATAACATTTTGTCCGCTTTGTCCCGAGTGGAAAAATATCATTTTACCCCTTTATATATAGATCCTCCCTTTATTCTATGTTGTCACAATTCTTCTCCTTTTCATTCTATGGTTGTCATCACTCTTCTCTCCCTCCTTTCTCATTCTAGAGCTACCGCCGCTTACAAGTGAAGCCACCACACATGATTTCAAATGCTTTGTTGAAAAAATGATTCAAAGTATTCAAAGTTTGTCTTTCAATAATTCCTATTGCTAGAAAGTTTTTATTTTAAATTTATTTATTTAATTGTGAGAGTGAGTCTCACTTGTTTGAGAGTTTATTTATGTGATAAATGTGGAGAATTAGTTGTGAATGGGATAAATTAGTGGGTCAAAGTTAGTTTGGTTTATTTTAATTTTGATTTATCTATCGTAGTTTCATTTATAGGTATTTTTAAATGTTTGAAAGAGTATGAGAGTTGCACGTTGTTTTTCACTTCTATTTTATTTCTCTCATCCTAAAATTCAACATGGCATCGAGCCATAGGTCTTGAGGTCCGTGAGTGATTCGATGGCAACGACAATTTTTCTCGTCCTACTCCTTTACCACAAATAAAAATGATCACATATGGGCTATCAAAATGAAGGCATATCTAAAAGGTCCGAGTTTGTGGAAAGTTATTGAGAATGATGCTGATCTTGCTGCTCTTCCATCAAATCCAACATTAACGCTGCTAAAAAAGCATGAAGAAGATTTGGCGAAGAAACTTTGTTTTGAATTAATTGGTGAGAAGTGCACCAAGAAGAATTTTTAGAGAGAAATACTCTAATGCCAAGTGAAGGTTGATGAGAGAGTGCATCAACAAGATGATGAGACATGCATCATGAGGTGGAGAGAAGTGCTTCACAAATTTGAAAATATGGAGAGATGTGCTCCATGGAAAAAAAAAATCTGCAACTTTGAATCAAGGAGAGTGTTGAAAACTGGACAAAAGTTGAAGAATAATTCAAAGTTTATTCTTCAATAATTCCTATTAGTTAGGAAAGTTTTTATTTTAAATTTATTTATTTAATTGTGAGAGTGAGTCCACGGTTGTTTGAGAGTTTTTATCTATGTGATAAATGTGGAGAATTAGTTGTGAATGGGATAAATTAGTGGGTCAAAGTTAGTTTGTTTATTTTAATTTTGATTTATCTATTGTAAGCCTATTTATAGGCATTTTTAAATATTTGAAAGAGTATGAGAGTCGTTGTTTTTCACTTCTATTTTATTTCTCTCATCCTAAAATTCCAATAGTTTCTAATATTGATTTATGGGGCACAATGGCGGTAGAGGACTCCATCGATGTCCCAAATTTCGAATCATCCATCTGCATCTCGCTATTCCAATAAAAAAATTTCCTTCTTCTTCTAGAAGGCCGTCTTATGTCAGAATTTATGCTAATTTTTTTCTCTTATTAATATGGTTGTAGATTTTATTTTTTTATTTGACGGGTTTTGAGTCTTTTTGACCGAAAGGTCTATTTGATATTAAGATTCAATCTTGATCTCCTACACAAGAATTTAACTTTTGAGAATCATTGCTTATATATCTTTTTTTTAAGGCAAAATCCATGTTTGGTTATTGAGAAAACATAGTGACAAATATAAGTGTGCATTCCAAGTCACAAACCCCCACTGCTCGGGAATTTGATTTCATTCGGACTATGCTACTGTGCGTCCGAACTCCCCCTGTTGAACTTAGTGTGTGCATAGCAAATGTGATATATTTTGCAATAAGATAAAGCACACACAATTTTTACGTGGTTCAACAACTTACCTATGTCCACAAGGTTGTGCCTAGATTCTACGATTTCCACTAACCTGATTCAAGGTTTACAATTAGTCTAATGTGGTACAAGACTCCCTCTCGACCCACAACCCTTCTTGAAACCTAATCACTTCTAGTGGAATTCATAATGAACTCCCTCAATTCCCCTCTCTACAGCATTACCTAATCCCACATTACATTAATAAAAGATGAAGAAATTAAAGAACATCATCTTTTAACAAAGGTGAAAGACTTTTAATGTGCAATACCTCAGAGAATATCTACACTTTGCACTCCTTTAGCACGTCAGGACTTCGCTCCAGAAAATCCATGTTAAGCATCTTCCAAAGTCTCAAATATATAACCTTGTTTATTCGGATATGGAAGACTAGATAAGATTGGAACATTATCCTAATATGACTCCAAACCTACCTTGAATTATCCGAACTTTTCTTAAAGCTATCATGCTGAAATAGGAAACTTGTTACTCAAGTATCCTCTTTAGAATGGAATCCTTATTTTATTCCAATCCTGGTTTGATAGCTTAGATGATCTAATTCCTACTCTTGATCATTATCCACTTACTTCAAACGATCTCTTTATCCGCTGGCCTAAATGATCTTTATCCGCTTGTCTAAATGATCTCAGGATCATAGGTTACTTGCTCCCCAAGTACCTTGGCCTCCACGCTAGCATATTGCCTTGCACCTCATGTCAACTCTACTCCAAGTCCCGACTCATGGAGTCTCGCACGTCCCTATACTGTGGGAAGGTCTTACTCGAGACTTCATCATGGTTTTTCAAGGGACTTCTTGCTTGATCCTTCAAATCTTTATCGATCAATTCTGATCTTCGAAGCAATCTTCTTCTTGTAACACACCAGGGATGGAGATATGGACAATCTCAAACCCAACACATAGTATGGAAGGGAATGAGGAAAACACGCATCGAAATAGACGGGATGATGAGATTTCGTCTCTACATCATAATGGAAATAGGGAATGCACATATCCCTCCACGACTGGGTTTAATTTTAATTTATATGGGAATGATCAGATGTTGTGGAATAGGAACGGAATAAGGATTCCCCGTCCCAAACCCGCCCTATTGCCAATCCTAGTCTTCTCTTACTTCAAGTAAACGAACAACCACTTTCGAACTTAATGAATGTAATTTGTTCACATGCAAATGATTCAAGATTTTCTTTATATATGTTGATGGATTGACTAATATTGCATTTGGAATGTTTTTTTATTTGCAAGTTAAGACAATATTTTATTTTCTGCTGTGAATTCCTAGGTGGAGTATGCATGTTTTATTTACCTTGTTTTGTTTGAATTGTTTAAATGTTGTCCCCTTTCTTCACTTTTTTCTTTCACTTCTCATTTTCTTTCCTATTTTCTTCCTTCTTGTTTCGAGAACCAAAGTGGTGAAACTTCAGGATTTTACTGATGGGGAATCAATCTAATAAGAATGTATCCCGGTTCATAACCTTGTTACAACTTTTTAGAATTTTTAATAGCAAATAACTATCGAATTTCTCGTAACCTTACTGCCAAAAAAAAATCTAAAATTCCAATGGGGGAAATTGTTCCCAATGGTTCTCATTCTCCCTTCGCCCCTACCTAAGGGCCCAGAAAATCATACTAGAAAACGAATCTTTTTTTTGACAACTAAACATTTTAATTACAATTCTGTTATTCTCATTGCTGAACTCTGGATCCCTCCCTTCCTTATGCCCTATCTTTCTTGAAACGTTCTACAACATGAATTAGACATGATAAGCAAGAAATGAATCTTCATAATCACATAATTGCCATCCAAAATATAATAAGCTCTATTCAATGTGAAGAAATTAATACATTTGAAGAACCCTCTTCCAAATGCTCTCATCCTCTATCTACTACTCCTTCATATACAATGAAAATTACTAAAACATCGCTTTCAGATCTATATTTATTTATTAACTTCAAGGAAATTAGTAGGATATGGTTAAGTACCATTTGCTGTAGAACAAGTAAAAAACTATTCACACTGCAAGAAAAATAGACTATAATGACAGAACTTTAGTCGTGGTTATAAAAATTCGTAATTACAAAATCGCCACGTTATTTAAATTCATGTTGAAAAAGGAAACTCTCATTAACCCTTTAGCCATAGGAATTAATTGAGCATGACTACAAAAATTTATAAAAAAAAAATGAATCTGGTTTCTATCTTTCATACTTAATGTGAAAATTATTGCAAGTATAAATGTAACTGGAGCAGAATGGCGAGTTTGGTATGGTCGCCGTAGAATAAGGTTTGAGTGGTGCCAAAGGTGGTTCTGTTGACTCTCCGACGCTTCTAGTCTCTGTTTTGAAGGAGTCTTATAACCAATGTTTTAAAAACCAGATCGATGACTAAATCGAAAAAAGTTACCGGTTCATGGTTTAGGGATCGAACCGATGGTTAAATCGCAAATTAATCGACCAACGGATCAGAAAGGTCACTCTGGCCAACGATCGACGGCTTCGGCTTCGGTAAGATTTTTACAACACATGTTTAAAATCGAGGATGGTGGTGATCCAGAAAAATAGTAATAACTTTTTTTTTTTTTTTGACAATTAAGAACTTTGTTACTAATGTAGTAAATTGTCCCATCGGGACTGAACCCTGACCACTCCCCCTCCCCGGATGTCCTTCATATTTTAAACTTTGAACATTATTTTACCAACCGAAAGAAGGTATAGGGAATGATCGAATGTTGTGACGTGAATGGAATAAGGATCCGTCCCAAACTCCACCCTATTGCTAATCCTAGTCTTCTTTACTTCAAGTAAACGAACAACCACTTTAACCAATGAATGCAATTTGTCTTACTACGCGAATGATTCAAGATTTTCTTTGTATATGCTGATGGATTGACTAATATTGCATTTGGAATGTTTTTTATTTGGCAAGTTAAGACACATTTTATTTTCTCAGATCTTTCATTTCAAATAATTTTATTTGAAAATCCCATCAAGATTTAAGTCATAATATACACTACAATAACTACAAATCTAATTTCGATTTTTAATGAAAAATATATTCACATACCCTTATTTTAGTAAGTATTTGTCAAGTTGGTTATACCACATACCTCAAATATTACTATCCATACATGAACCACTATAACTTAAATGAGTACTTATTATGAGGATTTATGTGAATATTGCTTTAGGCAATTAAAAATTTTTAGGGACTTTTATGTACCTATCATTATGTATGAATAAATATAAATATGTTATAAAATTATCCATAAAAAAATATGTTATAAAATTCATCATACTCAAATCTAGTCTTTTTTTAGGTTATGAAATTAATTATAAAGCAAACATTAGACATCAATAAAGAGAAATTAAAATGGGCAACACTAGGTTTTTGCGAGAAACTTGTACTATGTACTTACTACATTTTATATCTTATTATTTCATTTTGGTAGAAAACTCTAAGACCAAGCACTGGTGTGTGAAAGTCAAAATACCTTTTACTTTGTAATTAATGGATTTTAAGTTTTATTTACTTTGTTTTTTCATTTTAGACCATCATGTCCATATCGACATTCACCCACAATTGTTGGTTTGATGTTCTTGTTTTCTTGTGATATCAACAGCCACTTGGAAAAAAATATTGTCAATTATAAGAGTATTTCAATCCCATTTTTCTCTTATTTGTAGATAATATTTCAAACCCATTCTCCTCCTATTTATAGATGGCCAAATTGGTATGTCATTATTTTAAAGTATGCCTCTTCATGGATCAATTGCATAAATTTATGTCTCTTTAGGGGTTATCATTTATTAATTGGGACTCATTAGTCAAATTCAAAGAGCTCCATTTTTTAAATATACCTTCTATAGATTGCCAACCTTTTCATACATTTTTTTCTTGTGTTTTTTCCTAGAAATTGTATCTTTTAAGCTAATAAGTCTATCACACTTCAAGCTTGTTTCAAATTCATTTCCTTCGATATCAATTAATTGTGTGACACCTCAAACCCCGGGGGTCCGTTGACTACCCGTCAACCTGCGGAAAATCTAAATGTCTCGTATCGCGAGACTCATACCTGAGTAAAATTGCCTCTTGGGCTCATAAATCAATACTCATCAAAATAAATATCACAACTATTCTCCAATTATCTCCCAATAATTCAATAGTTGATTACACTCTTGCCAACATATATTAAATTCTAAAATTCTAATACACGTATTCCAAAAAACCATCAAAGCCATAAACCCGCTTCAAAACTGCTTGTCTCCTCAAGCGCCCCCGCACCCGAAAGTATAACCCGACAGGTGAGTTAAAGCCTCGGCAAAGGAACTCCACCCTAAATGGGTTACTCTCCACCTAAGTGCATATGCAATGCTCCAAAGTAAACACACACTCAAGTAAATACATGTTCCTACTTGAATGTCTACATGATCACCCCATGTCACGAGTCCTCACCGACTCACTCACACTTGCCTAAGCCATGTATGAGAAAATAATCATTTTCAAAACAAAAACTGTTGTTCTTGAAAATACACTACCGAACGTGTCGGTAAAAAATATGGGACTACCCTCCGAGATGAATTGTCAGGGTGAGTTTCTTCCCGAAACGCTTCATGAACTCTCATCCGGCGATCCGCTGGCCCATCTCCCAACCCAATTTCCTGAATATCATCCGGTGAAATTTCCTCGCAAATCCATGTCCGTTTACAAAATACCATGTCATGCACTCACACCTAACTTCTAGGTTACCAAGTGCATATGAAAATGCATTTATGCCATTTTTCGTAAAATCATTTATACAATATATCAATATGCATATTTTCAATCAACTACAATTACACACATGTAATTCAACACATCAATCATCACCCAATTTAGCTTACTTGAGCAAATCATAATCTCATCTCCTTGGCTTACAAACACAATTCCCGACCATATAATTGTGTCATTTTGTTAACACATTAAATCATGTCTTAACCTATCTATTTCCTCACATACCAAGCCATTCACATCCACAATTCCAATGCCAAACACATGGACATTTATGGTCCATTTCATGCAAACTGGGACTGTTTTTACAGTCCCAAAACAGAGCAAGTGGGCTGTCCACAGGCAGCCCACTCCTCCTACATCGGTTCCTCTTGGTGGAACCGACCCCATAGCTCTTCCCCGCCTCATACTTACCAACATGTACAATTCTAATTCATAAATTATCACCCAAACACCAAAAACAAATTCCTAAACTCGGCACAACTACACAAATGGGTCTCAAACAACACTCTGCCCAAGATTCGGGAATCGATCAAACGCCACTCACGCCTCAATCAACTAAAACATCACAAAACACTTAAATAAAGGAAACAAGTAGGATGAAACACCTACCCTGAGGAGTTTGAAGAAAACTCCCAAAACCGTAGTCCACGATCGCCCTCTCCGAAAGTGTAACAACTCTTCTTCGACGCCGAAGGAACTGACGGCCGATCTCCCACGATCCTAGAGAGAAATAAGACGTTTCTCTAAACCAAACGAAAATGGCTAATGGATATTTTTGCTTTCCTTCTCCCCACGCTTTTCCTTTCTTATTTCATTTCCTAATGGCTTTTCTTTCTTTTCCATTTCCTCTTTCTTTTTCTCCTCCTCATTTCTCCCCATTTTCCTTGCCTTCTCCTCCTTTGAATTATAATGTGATGAGACAAAAAATGAGGAAATTTCCTCCTCACCTTCCTCAAGCCAAATGAGTGGCTCTCACTTTTCCATTCTTTTTCTTTTATTTCAAAATTCCTCTTTATGACATCATGCACTCAAGTGGCTCATTGTGAGCCATGGGATCATGCCACCCATGTGGCTCAATGTGAGCCATTTCTTTTATGCCAAGTGTCACACCTTTTGAGGTGCCATGTGGCATCCCCTAACCTTGCCACAGGTCCAACACCCCACGCTCCTCGAAAAACGTGAAACTGACCACCCCACTCCAAAAAATTCGACTTGCTGCTAAATTTCAAACGATTTCAACTGAGAATGTCCTCGCTTTCGCCATTCGAGATCTAGAAAAATTTCGATTTTTACCGAAATTACGATTTTTTGCCCTTTTGAGAAAATCGATTTTCTGGTTTCACAAATTGTCCGGAAGGACATTAATCCGCACTCAGAATTTCCTTGTAGCTGGCAATGTTAGTGCATCTTACAATTGATTTGCACTTTCTAACGCAGAATAGTATATCTTCGACCTCCCAAAGTTCTAGTTCACTCTTAATAAGATTGAGGATCGAGGTGATAAAATCTATTTATTGTAGTAAAGTAATTATTTTTCATCATTTTCAAAATTGAATTCTCCATCTCTGGCAAAATTGTTTTATCAAATTGGAATTCAACAAAAAAATGTCATGAAAATCAATTATCTAAGACTCTACAATGATAGATGGAGAATCAAAACTATCATAAATCTAATACGTCTTTGATGACTCATCTTAATCCTTTGAGGAGGCTCAATAGCGATATAAATAGCATAATGAAAAATTTTCAGTGGAAAACATTTGCTTGTTGACTAAGTACAAGTTTAAAGTTGAGATATTGAGTTAGTGGAAGGTGAAAGATGGATTAAGGATATGATGTAGAATGTGTGTATGCATGTGTATTTATATATTGATAAAGGATTCAAAATAAACTGTTTTGGGAATAAAGGAAAGTATGAGTAATAAGATGTTTAATGTCAACTCTAATTGACATTTTAATAGTTAATAAAATGTTTGATGAAAATTCACCCACATTATATATCAAGACAAATTTTTGATAGAATAATGTCACGTCAAATGAATTATTTGAGTGGGAATAATGTCAAATGCCACACATTAATTGGGAGTAAAGACAAAGTAAACATGTGATCATCTAGCAAAGACGGCTATATCATACCATAAAATACCAAAAGGATCCACAAGAATTATGGCCACGATTTGTTTTTCTAAAAAAGTTGGGAATTCTAAAGTATTGAAGTTACATTTTCTAAATATAAATACTCCATTTCGTATTAATCAGAAACCCGAAAATTCTAATTTTCTCAAAGAAATGGTAATTTCGTCAAACCAAATTTTTCTAGATCTCGACGATAAACGACTTCATCATCGGAATCGCCTCATCAAATCTAGCTAAACACGCTGAATTTCACGCTTTTCGAGGCATCAGTGCTCCAGTCAGAAACTCATTGCGGCCATGTGATGACAAAAGTCACCTACTACATGTACCCATGCGACACATGTTGCACGACATTAGCGAGATGATGGAGATGAACGGTTTAGATTGGCCATATGTCAAAAATCAAAACGGCGGACAAGTGGATGGAAATTTTGGAAAAGTTTAAATGAATAAGACAAAAGAAATAGCTCCTCATCTTCTCCAAATTGGAAGAAATCGTAAAGGAGGTGGATTTCCAGTTTGCAGAGAAAGAGCTACTTCTCTCTAGATTTCCCTGCCGACCGCTGGTTCTCGCCGTATAAGAAAAGGTAAAGTTATTCTATCGCGTGCGGCTACGCGGTGGCACCGATTCCTGCGGAGTTTCCGGCTAACCCAAGAGGTGGATCTTTTCCTACTTTGTTTATTCCTTCACAAGAAATTTATTTTGGCTGACGGGATTTGTCGAGGCTTGAATGGTCGCGGTTAGCATTCCGCCTCAAAATCATTGAAACGTGTTTTAAGAAATTCCTATTGCGGTGGCCGTGAATAGTGCGACCCGAGGGTTTCAATGCTCAATGGAATTGTCGTGCAGGATTCAGTGATTCAAAATGAATTGCTTCATTTGTTAATTAGCCCATGTGAGCTAATTTTGGTGTTATTATTGTAAATTGAATAACATGATTTATGTGAGTTAATTGTGTTAATATATGCAAGTAAATGTATTAGCATGAATTGTTTGAATCAAGTATATCGCATTCCATATGCACGGGCACCCTAGAATGATAAAGCGGAAGCATGACACGAAAAATGAAAAGAAAAAGTGAAAATGGTTGTGAAAGGAATTTCGCGGAAGAATTTCCAAGAATCGGGCCGAGAGTGGTCCAACGCTAATCTCGAGGCGGACTCCATAACCTGCTCTAAAAAATGAACCTGCATAATTCTCCTGAGGGTAGTCCAATATATTTACCGAAACTCCCAGAGGTGTTTTCGAGAACAAAACCTTGTTTTGAAATTGTATTTGCTCGCATTTTGGCTTAGACATGTGAGGGAGTCGGTGAGGATTCGAGACATGGGATTGGGCATAGACATTCAAGTATGATCATGTATTTGCTTGAGTGTGCGATTGTTGTTTGCCATGACATGTGCACTTAGGTGAGGAGTAACCCATGTAGGAAATTATCACTACCGGGCATTGCTCACCCTGTCGAGGGATCATTGTTTCAGTACAGGAGTGCATGGAGGATGCTCACTAGAGGCCGCTAAGCGAAGACACCTGATTGCGGGCTTTGGTATTATTTTTTTGCAACATATATTAAAACTCTAAATTTCGATATATGTTTGGAGCAAGAGTAATGTAATAACTCTCAACTATCATATATAGTTGGATACATATTTTGTGTGTATTGATGTATAGCCCGCGGCCATTTTACTCATTTTTATCTATATGTGGACCCTAAGTGGTGGCTCTGCGGTAAAATGTCAGACAGATGTATTTTAGGTAGAGCTCTGCCCGATTTTCATGAGTGGTATCAGGTTACCCGACATCCACGAATATTCCGCGGGTTGATGGGTTGTCAACGGACCCCCGGGAATTTGGGGCGTCACAGCTTGATATCAAAGCTTAGGTTTATAAATACCTAGAGCTTAATGTCGGATACTAAAGTATAGATTAGTATCAATAAGTTAGGTATGCGATTACCTAGGACTTGATGGGCACGGGTTAGATCAAGCATTCATTATGCATTTTGATGAATGGTGTGTATAACATGAATTGTCAGGTATGTCAGGTGATTTGTGTGCTCGTGAATAAAGTACATAGAAAAAAAAAAATTGTATGGAAGAAATTTTTTCTCGAGGTTTTACAAAGGTGTAAACTCGAAAAAAATAAATAAATAAAATAAATTTTAATGACTTTACTGTCTACTGAAGACATAAATATATATATATATATATATATATATATATATATATATATATATATATATATATATATATATATATATATATTCGTGGTTACCCTGCAAAGAGGCCGGAATGTAGCGGGAAAAAAACAAGTATGAAAATATATATATTTTCAGAAGAGGCAGAGACTGGACGTGTATGACATCTGGCTTTTCAAATTGAGTCACGATACAATGGATTGTATCATGACACAAGGCACAGGCGATCTGGCTGTGGGTCAATGGACATCGTCAGAGGGCCCTACGACACGCGCCTCACGACACGGCCAGCAAGAAGGCCACGACATCGCAGCCGTCCGCGCGCAGCATGCGGCACAAGCAGACGGATGGGCGCTGCCTGGCTAGCGGGAGTCGCGACACAAACGCTATCGTGGCGTAGCAGTGGCGGCCTCAGGTCTCGACACAGTCACGACACTGGGCCACGATACGGCGCCCGCGACAGGCGCACACGCCCTCGATAGGTTTCTCAGGTTACATAATAAACTTTGTATCGTGACCGAGGGCCCGTAACATGGAAGCTGCTCTGCTGACATGGCCCCCGCTGCGCCCGACCGGGCCATGGCAGGTGTGCATCAGGCACTCCTCACCCAGCTTTAACCTCGCGGCACCGGCTGAGTCACCGCTTGAATCACCGCTCACGAACACCGCTCACGAGGTTTTCAAAATAAAATAAAATAAAATAAAATTTTATAAAATAAAACAAAATAAAATAAAAATTTTGTTGAATATGATTTAATATATGGAATTATCATTTCGTGATTAACTATGAATGCATGGAGATAGTGTATAAAATTTTTCGATATACGAATAAGGTTCTGTGGTCAAAGTTTGACCCTGTGAGATGCTACGTTAAAACTTAACTCTCACATTTGACATGTGTGTAGATGGCTAGTCGTGAGAGAGACGTAGGGGTCATCCACGCGGTGTTAGCCAAGACCACCCAAGATTTGACCGCCAGGCCTTGCCGAGGTCAGAGGGATCACGGCCGGGCCGCTATCAGACAAAGCAGATCGTGCAGCTTGTGGAGGTCCGATAACCTCTAGAGGTTCAGGCAGCCATCATCTCCCTCTAATATTCATGTGGGGAGGGTATCCGATGGTGGAAAACCATTAGTTCAAGTGTCGAGAAGGTATCAAGGCCATGGAGATTGCCTTTGATACAACCAAAGATCGACTAGCCGCATTCTAGCTGGGAGGCAGGCCCATGCCGTGGAACTGGCAAAGACCCTGTATATCTAAAGGCAATGACTTAGGTAAAGTTCCATGATCTTTTCATCGGCAAGTATTTTTCGGACACTCGCCAAGCATGAGAAGGCTCGAGTTCCAGAGTCGACTGCTAGGGGGCCATGACCGTGATCGAGTGTGGCCAGTTCAAGGAGCACGCTTGTCGACGACATGGCCACGCACATGGCCAAAGTCAATAGATTCGAGAATGGGCTACAAGTTGTCCATTCAGCGTGATTGCAGGACTTCGCCACAAGACATAGACTCCATGGTCAGATCACCGCACCATATGTGAGAGAGACCCAGGATGCTCTGAGCAATTTTATACACGGTGCCGTAGCAAGAGGAAGGGAGAGTCATTTTCCTCCGAAGCTCGAGAAAGAAGCAAAGAGAGTCAGCTTCACGTGGGTTCCAAAGAGTCGCGCCATCCGGGCCGTATAGACTGTGGTTGTTACCAAAGCCAAGTAAGACATCTGTGTTACCATTAGCACTTTACATATGGCGAGGGACGCCCCAAAGACATGGATCCTGTGTTTCGTGACAAGGCAAATTCCGGGCCTGATAGGACGTGAGAGCCACAACATATTCCTCCACAGCCCCAAGACAGCCGTGTAGGAGCCAAGACGGGCCGTGGAGTCAGACGGCACTCCGTTACACAGCAGCCAAAGAGGCCGTGTTATGGGTTTGAGGCAGCGACGAGGGCCCAATAAAAGGTGGACATCGTGGGTTCAGGAACGTGTCTATGCCATCACACCACCGGCTGAGTCAGCAGATCAGCCAGTCATACAAGGTAAGTTCTTGCTATCATGCCTATGGGCAAGAGTATTGTTTGATTCTGCATCGTGATCGCCATTTAATATCAAATCTGGTCAGAGAATAGAGTTAGCTTTGGAGGTCGAGGCTCGAGGAGCCCTTGTATGTGAGTTCCCTAGGGATTAGAGCGAGGATGTGGATGATATGCTTGCTGAGAGTTAGATCTTCGGATTCTACTCACGCGGACCTGAGGGTCATGAACATGTCGAGTTCAAATGTCATCCTTGATGGATTGGCCGACAACTTACGTAGTCGCATCACCATGAGCTTAGAGGGTTACCGCCACATGCGTGATCGATACTATGTTGTATTTCGTGGGGACAAGTACTGATATTTTTCCCATACTCTGTACAAGTTCAAAGGTCGGTGACAAGTGGGCGGGCTGGCTAGCAAGCCTCACTCCTGGGAGGATCTAGGTGAGACCCAGACTTATAGATTCTACCCCAAGTAGTCCGCAGTATGAGGATTTTTTCCTGAATGAAGCACTGGATTAATTCCATAGAGGTTTGTAGACTTCTCAGACGAAATACACCATGGTACTTCACCCATCTCAAGGACTCCACATAGGATGGCACTAGTTGGAGTTGTAAGAACTCGTAGTCCAATTTATTATGAGTTACCGGACAAGGGGGTTCATTAGACCGAGCACTTCACCCGCTGTGGCACTCCAGCCTATTTAAGAAGAAGAAGGATAAGAATCCCTTCACCGTGCATTGATTACGTAGAAGTTGAACAGTGGTTACGCTCAAGAATCTGCATCTATCAGCGAGGATTGACGATTTGTTTGATCGGGCTTGAGAGGAGCCTTTAGCATATTCAAGATGTAGACCTTCTCACACTAGTTACCATCAACAGAGGGTTAGGGAGACAGATATCCTAAGACAGCTATGCTTAACATGTTACGAACTTTGAGTTTACACATGTGCCTTTGATTGACGAATGTGCAAATGCAAGATTCATGGACTCATGCATAGGGTATTCCAACCCTATTTGGATCTTTGTCGTGGTCTTCTACAGGATGACATCTCTGAGATACTCCCACAGAGGGAGCATGAGTACTGGCCTAGATTATTTACAGCTTGCCGAGAGATCTGCCACCAAGTTCGGGCGAAGCCTTAGCTTTCTATTGAGGTGAGATTATCGGGACACGTGGTGTGTCAAAGACAAAAGTGGTCAGTGACCGTAGAAAGTCGAGGCTTTTGTATGAGTCGAGAGGCCAAGCCGCCTTCGAGATACGAGCTGGGATCACAGTACTACAAGAGATTCAATGGAGGGATTTCTCTAAATTAGCAAAAGACTATGACTAGAGATTGGACCGAATGAGGTCAAGTTTGATTGGGATGATCGAAGGCAGGAGGCATTCCAGAATCAAGCAGAGAGGCTCACTATCAAGCCCTATCTTGATAGTCCCTGATAGGGGGATGTGGGTACACAATGTATTGTGATGTGCCTCAAGGGCCTGGACTGGATAAAGTTTTGATGCAAATCCCAGAGGGTAGGCCATGGTTTCGTCGCTTGAAAAATCATGAGCATCACTCACACGAGACACGAGTCGGGCAAATTTTTAGTCTCTCGCCTCAAGATTGGGCGCTACTATTTTTACGGCGAATCAAGCCGAGGTACCGTAATTCATAAAAGTCTGAAGTATATCTTTTCACGTAGCTTGCATTCCTCAACATGAGGCAAAGGCCGCATGGATGGAGTTCCTAGAGGATTATGACTTCACTGCATTACCATCCCGGTAAGGCAAATGCGGGCGGTTGATGCGCCGACGAAAGTCAGATATCACAATATAGCTTCCTGTGAATGAGGATGTCGAGACTCGTGACGCTTTGGGATACAAGATCGCCAGCAGTTTAGAGTACATTGGGGAGTTTAGTAGCTACACCGTCTCTCTTGAGCAGAGCGACGAGTCTCGGGGACGTAGTTTTAGGAGGCGGTACACGTGGACCGTACAATAGTATTGTGATTTAGGGTCGACCGTCCACGCAGATGGTAGTCTTTTGGATAGAGGACGGGTAGTGGTTCCAGATGACCGACGAAAGAGGAGATTCTCGTGGAGTTTCACTACTTCTCGACGAGTCAGGCATCCGTGGCACGAAATGTACCCGAGCTTCATCGCCAATACTACTGGAGCTAGATGAAGAGACACATAGGGGACTTTGTTCGACACTGTCTCATGTTTCAGCAAGTTAAGGCTAAGCACTAGAAGACAAGAGGCTACTTCGTACCATCGAGGTATTACGGAAAGTGGGAGCACGTCACAATGGATTTTGTGACCACTCTTGCCATGGACACCGCAAAGGACATGACGCGGTATGGGGCGATAGTGGACCGGCTCATAAAGCTCCAAGACATTTTCTAACCGTGGATGACCTTCACATTGGAGAGATTCTACCGGGCTGTATATTCAAGAGATACCGATTACATGAAGTACTAGTATCCATAGTGTTGATAGAGACCCGAGGTTTACTTACGCAGCTTTGGAAGAGTTTCCAAAAGGCTATCGCACACGGTCGACCACACCCTTCCACCCGCAGACGACATGGTCGCTAGAGAGGACCATACAGTGTTAGAGGACATGCCGCGGAGCATGCGTCCCGATCATAAGGGTAGCCGGGAAGAGCATTTGCCTAGTGGAATTCTCCTACAACAATATCGCGAGTATACAGATGGCACCATATGAGGCATTGTAATGGAGGCTATGTAGATTCACCGATATGTTGGACCGAGGGAGAGAGCTCCATCACTGTCCCGATTCGATCGACACTCCGAGAAGCGGTGAGCTCGATACAACAAATACTCACACCGAACCCAGGTAAGAGCTTTTGCTATGCTGATGTGCGACGAATCCTTAGAGTTCGAGGTTAGGATCACGCCTTCTTAAAGGTGATGCCTAAGAGGAGGAGTGGTCGTGCCCTGCTAGCTAGTTATCGCCAAGCATAATCTGCTGTTAGCTTTACCAGCCAAAGATGTTAGGTGTCCACGTAAGGTATTTCACATCTCCATGCTCCGAGATACACCCGCATCCAACATGTAGTGGATTTGGGAGAGATTGAGGGCTCTATTAATTCCGATGGGACCTTCGATGAAATTGTGCATTATGGATAGCCGGGATTAGGTTTTACACGCAAGATCGCAGGCTAGCGAGAGTGCTAAGGCAAGACCGTATGGAGGAATCAACGTGGGAGCGCGAGGACACCGATGTGGGCCACCTATCCCTTCGTTTAGGAATGAAGGTACGTGGTTTAGCCGCTTAATACTTAAATGACTAGTTTACATGCATGGCAGGTGCACGTTGCATATGCATGTGAGTTGTTGTGGGATTGCATTAATTTCTGGGAAGAAATTCTTTTTTAAGGAGGGGGAGAATGTAAAACCCGAAAATTTTAATTTTCGAAAAACAAGAAAATAATTTCTACAAAACCTAAATTTTTCAGATATCGGATGACTAAACGACTTCACCGCCGCCGCCAAATTCCAGCTACCACGTCAAATTTCGCCACTCCTTTGAGGACAATCTATTTTCAATGCCGAGGCACCGGCCGCCTGGGTGTCGTAAAATCCACACAGGAGAGATGCATGTGATGTGACAAAAGTCAATACTACATGTACCCATGTGATTACGCTGCATGATTAGCAGATGATGGGTATTGAATACGAGATTAAGCTATGTGTCAAAAATCAAAATGAAGGAACAAGGATGGAAATTTTGAAAAGTTTAAATGAATAAGACAAAAAGAAATAGTCTTCAAATTGGAAGAAATTGTGAAGTGAGGTGTGTGGATTTCTCATTTCTAGAGAGTAGGAATAGCATTTCCTCTATATTTCCCGGCGCTCGTAATCGCTTCGCTTCGTCGGCAAGGCCAGTTGTTCTAAGCTACGGCGGGCCACGCGTGGCACCGATTTTCAGGAGTTCCAACAACCCAAGAGGTAGGATCTTTCCTACTTAGTTTATTCTTTTGGCTAAGAGCATATTTTATGGATGGGAGGATTTGTTAAGGCCTAGGATGGTCGTAGGTTATCGGTCTCAAAATTCAACCGAGCGAAGAAATCCCTACTTGTGCTCGTGAATAGTGCCGTAATTCGAGGTTTCATAGCTCACATGAATCATAGATTTTTCAGGCGGCTCGGGGGTGATTCAAAATGAATTGCTTGATTTGTTAATTAGCCCATGTGAGCTAATTTTGGTGTTATTATTGTAAATTGAATAACATGATTTATGTTAGTTAATTGTGTTAATATATGAATGTAAATGTATTAGCATGAATTGTTTGAATCGCATAATGTGGTCTATGCAATCAAAGCACCCTAGAATGATAGGTGGAGTGCACAGACACGAAATGAAAAGAAAAGGGGAAAATGGTTGTGAAAGGAATTTTCATGAAGATTTTCCAAGCGTAATTGCCTTGGAGAGTGGTCCAACAGCTTCTAAAAATGATCCAGCTAAGAATTCGCTCTGAGAGGTAGTCCATCATATTTACCAAAACTCTAGTTGGTGTTTTCGAGAACAAAACCCTTTTGTTTTGAAAATTGTATTTTGCTCAGATTTGGCTTCAGGGCATGTGTGAGAGCTCATGAGATTCGAGACACATGGGATTGGGCATGTAAGATATTCTCAAAGTAGGATCATGTATTTGTTATGTGATTGTTTGCCAAGATTATGCACTTAGCGGGAGTAACCCATGGTGTGAGTAAAATTATCTACTGTGACATTGCTCACCCCACGAGGGATCATTATTTCAGGCAGTGGAGTGTACAAGAGAACAAGGTCACTAGAGGCCGCACAACATGTATTAAAACTCTAAATTTTGATACTATGTTTTGGTTAAAAGTATCATAATAACTCTTGAACTATTGTTATATAGTTGATCTATTTTGTGGTATTAATTGTATGGAGCCCCAGTGGCCATTTACTCATTTTTATTTGTATGTGGACAGTGTGAGTCGTGTAAAATGTGGAATGGGTTGTGTATTTTGGGTAGAGCTCGTACAAAGGAGACTACCTTTCGATTTTGTAGTGATGTAAGGTTGCCAGCGCGAATATTCAGCGAGATTAATGGGTTCGTCAAAAACGGACCGAAATTTAAAATCCTATTAACATTCTTGAAGTATGATAATTTAGCGGCTTAAAGATATAGTTCATATAAAAAGGAAAACACAAAATAATTAAGAACATATGAAATTAAAATTTAAAACTCTTTTCAAAGTTTAGAATGATAAAAAAGGGTGACTAATTAATTTCAACCTGAAACAATTGACCACTAAGAGGAGAAAACAAATAGCATTGAAGAAATATATATTATTTATTGACAGACACCAAAACTATGTATAGGAAAAAAGATAGGATCAGACTAACATTTGTTCGTTCATGTTTTCTCCTTCAAAATGAATCTAGTGATATAATTAAAAATGATAAGATTCAAATGAAGTGGTAAGAAATTTTGCTTGAATGAATATAAAGGGGCATGAACTCGTCTAAGCTACTGGATTATACTCGTTCTATCATCGAAGAACTAACTATGCGAAAGCACAAGTCTCAAAACCTATGAATGCTCCCAATTTGTATCATAGGAAGTTGGTTTTAGTTTTGAAAACTTAGTAGACAGCTATCAAACCATAGGAAATGTAGGTGTAAAGAGGACATTCATAAGTTAAATGAATAAAATAATATAGAAAGCCATTACCTTAATTTCTTGAAAAAATTATGCTTTTTTGTGAAAAAATAGGAAAACCAAATAAATTTAAAGGGAATTAGACTTTACAAGATTTGAAATGAAGTACTAAGGATAAGAGATCCTTTGAGCTACTTGTTTTCAAGAAGAGACCTTCAAATTAAGCTAACACATAAATACCTATATATATATATATATATATATATATATATATATAACATATATATATATATATATATATATATATATATCACAATATGTGTGTGTGTGCGTGCTTTCATCTAGAGAATTTCAATACAAACATAATTTAATTAAACACGATGTCACATACTCGTTAATTGAACCTCCATAAGAGTAAATCTTAAGCTCCCACAAAGCTATTTTCTTTGTTTAATTAAAGAATTATAACCGATAATGAATCATGTTAAGTCAAATAACAATCACCATTAGGTGTTTGGAATACTTCTCAATGGCCCTTAAACTCCAATTTCAAGCATTAAGAATTATTTAAAATAAATCACTTGTATCATTGAGGCCTCCACTATCTATTTACTTGCTAAATCATAACATTAAGAGCTCAATAATGGTCATCTCAAGTCACTTAAGCTCTCATCACTTAGTGCTAGAGATGTTTTCAAAGAGCTCCAATTTCCAAGCATGACATTCTATTTAAAAAAAAAAAAGAGATCCAAATTAAAAGTTGATTATAAGAATAACCACTCAAAATTAGAGGATCATTTCAAGGGTAAAAGGAAGATATTGGGTCCCTTATCCTATTCTTACATGTCAGGGAAACTCGTGGTATGATATTGTCTAACCTTGGGCTTCGAGGCCCTTATGATTTTGTTTTTTGGCCTCTCGTAAAGGCCTCGTACCAATTGAATATTATTCCTACTTATTAACTTATAATCGCCCATGTTTCTAACCCTTGGACGCACACCTAACATTCCATACATAAGTTTTCCCTCATGGACCTTATGATCATTATTAATCTTACTTCCAATTTCTCTCCATATTTATATGAATATCCATAACTAGACCTAGCACGATTCTATCAATCCTACAAGATATAAGACCATATCTCGAGATTATAACGGATAGTTTAAGACACAGAAAAAACTAAAGGATTGTCTCAAGGGTAAAAGGGAAGACCTTAGGGTCCCCTTAGCCTATTCTTACATGTTGGGAAACTTACGAATCTACCATTTCTACATTAGTATAATATTTTCTAACTCTCGCTGAGTCAATTATGGTTTTGTTTCTTTGCCCCATAAAGGCATCATACTCAATATTCTTCATACTTATTAACTTAAAATTGTCCTTGTTTCTAACCCTTAGACGCACACCTAACATTACATACATAGGTTTTCCCTCATGGACCTTATGATCATTATTAATCTTACTTCCTATTTCTCTCCATATTGGTATGAATATCCATAACTAGACCTAGCACGATTCTATCAATCCTACAAGATATAAGACTATACCTTGGGATTATAACGGTACGCTTTAAGACATAGAAAAATAGAGGACTATTTCAAGGGTAATGTGGAAGACCTTAAACTTTAGCCTATTCTACATGTCAAGTAAACCGGTGGCTGAATCTTTAATTCTACATTGGTATGATATCTAAGTCAAGCCCGAGACCCACCATTTTTTTTATAGGCTCGTGTCATACTAATTGAATACTTCCATACTTATCAACTTATAATTGTCCATGTTTCTAACCCTTGACACACCAACATTACATACATAAGTTTTCCCTCATAATCTTATGATCATTACTAATCTTACTTCCTATTTCTCTCCATATTGGTATGAATATCCATAACTAGACCTAGCCTGATTCTATCAATTCTACAAGATATAGAACTAAACCTCAAGATTACAACGGACGGTTTAAGACACAGAAAAAACTAGAGGATCATTTCAAGGGTAAAGACCTTTGGGTCTCCTTAGCCTATTCTACATGTCAGGAAACTCAGGGTCGCCCCTTTAATTCCACATTGGTATGATATTGTCTAACTCGCCCGAGGCTTTATGATTTTGTTTTGTGCTCGTCTTCATACCTAAATCGACATCTTCCATACTTATTAACTTATAATCGCCCTGCTTCTAACCCTCGACTCACACCCTAACATTACATACATTAGTTTTAAACCCAGAAACCCACTTTTCTCAAAATGGTAAAATGGTAATTTCGGGTCAAACCTGAAATTTTCTAGATCCTCTGAACGACCGAAACCCGACTTCACCATTGAAACTGCCTCGCAAAATCTAGCTACAATGTCGACTCTTATCGAATCTCGAGACAATTCGAATTTCATGTTTTTCGAGGTAATCAGTTTAAAATATGATCTGGCTTGTGAAAGACATGTGATGTGACAAAAGTCACCTACTGCATGTACCCATGTGACACATGTTGCATGATTAGTGAGAGGATGGAGATGAATGGCTTAGACTAAGCCATGTCAAAAAATCAAACTAAAGGACACAAATGTGGAATTAAGTGAAAAAGAATAAGGGAATAAGACAAAGAAGAATAGTCTTCTTCTTCTTCAATTTGAAAAAAACGTGCAGTGAAGGGGCCAAACTAGTTTTAGAGAGAGAAAGAGTGACTTCTCTCTCTAGATTTCCTTGGCCAACACTCCGCTTCGTCGCCAAGCATAAAGGTCACTACGCCGCATGCCACGCGCGAACACCCTGGGCTTTGTGGAGTTTCACAACTCCAAGAGTTAGGATCTTTCTACTGTTTATTCTTCACAAGAAACACTGCACCTGATAGTGATTTGTCGAGGCCCCTTGGATTTAAGTCGTGTTTTCTGGCCCCCAAAATCTCGAACCGGATATAGAAATCACTATTGTGTGGTCGCAGTACGCCACTGGTTCCACCGTTTCACTTGATATGTCAGGTGATTTTTGTATCATTGGGTGATTCAAACGAATCGTCGATTGTTATTAGCCCATGCGAGCTAATTTAGTGTTATTGATCATGGAATTGAATAACATGAATTATGTGAATTAATCTTTTGTTATATACATGTAAAATATATTAGCATGAATTGTTCGGGGAATGGCATAATGCATTCCATAGCACCAGGCACCCTGGGGATGGTAGGTGTGAGGCATGAAATCTAAGAAAATGAAAGAAAATGAAAATGGTTGTGAAAGGAATTTCAGGAAGATTTTCTCCAAGAATTGCTCTCGGGAGAGTTGTCCACGCTCATCCTGAGGCGCATCGATAACCGGTTTTAGAGAATTACCCAGCAATTCGCCTAGGAGGGTTGTTCAATATATTTATCGAAATCCCGCAGTGTTTTCGAGAACAAAACCTTTTGTTTTAAAACCTGATTTTGCCTGCAGATTTGGCCAGTATGTGAGGTAGCCTATGGAGGAATCGAGACATGGGATTGGGTATGTAGACATTCAAGTAGGATCATGTATTTGCTTGAGTGTGTGTGGGTCGCTTAAGACATGTGCACTTAGGCTGGGAGTAACCCATGTAGGGAGATTCACTACTGGGCATTGCTCACCTCGTTTGAGGATCATTATTTCGTAATGTGAAGTGTACGGAGGACGACGCCACTAGAGGCCTCTTTAGAAGAAAGTCGGATTGCGGGCTTGCATTTATTTTGTAAAACATGTATTAGACTGCTCAATTTCGATATATGTTTTGATTAAGAGTAATGTAATAACTCTTGAACTATTGTAATATAGTTGTTGTATTTTTGTGAGTATCGATGCATGGGGCCAAGTGGCTATTTTTACTCATGTATAGGTCTCATAATATGAGACACAAGTATTCCTGTGAGAATACTTTAAAAGATTAACCAGACACCCTGTGATCTAAGGCCACAAATTGCATCGTAGCTAGGTTTATAAATACCTAGAGTTTAACGTCTGGCTACCAAATTATACTAAGATCAATAAGTTAGGTATACGATTACCTAGAACTTGATGTAAGTACTGTTAGATCATGATCTTTGTACAATGATAGAATGGTGTATAACATGAATTGTCAGGTATGTTGTGTGATTCGTGGTGTCAGTCAATAGAACATAGGAAAAATGTATCAAGAAATTTTTCGAGGTTTTACAAAGCAAAAACTGGAAAAAAAATAATAAATGAAATAAATTATGATGAATTTATTTGGTTCCCATCAAGATATGAAAAAAATTCATAGAAGAGGCAAAGAAACTCGGATGTGTTATCGCCCATTTTTCCAGATCGAGTCACGATACAATAGGATTGTATCGACAATGCAGCTTCAAGGTGCGCCAGGGGCCACGACATCTACTTCAGCAACCCCACGACATGGCGCAAGGCTAACACACGGCCAGCTCAAGGCTAGAGAATGAGCTACACAAGGCCACGTGTCCTGGCCATGGGGTGAGTCGTAATACAAATTTTGTATCCTTGCTGGAGGTGACCGTTTGTTGTCGCGATACGGCAAGAAGGTTACTATATCAAGAAGAGCCGCTTCTACGACACGGCGCAGAACACCGCGACATGGCGTGAAGAACGGCCGCGACACGCGGCGGCAAAGATGTACCACACAAATGCGGTGGCAGAGGTTTGGGTCGCGATATAATTTTTGTATCGTGACCGGAGGGGGCGATGACACGGCAGCGTGCACGCGTGACACGACCTGCGACATAGCCCCAACAGGTTACGACACGTGCCCGGGCACGCCACGACACTCCGCGGCTCAGGCTCCACCACACGTGCACTTCACAAGACACCGGTGCAAGGCGCCGCTAGCAGGCTCGCAGCCGCATCAAGGTGTGTGCACCGTACACCGACTAATTCT
The DNA here is from genome assembly GCA_016808115.1 of Tetrastigma voinierianum. Lineage (NCBI taxonomy): Eukaryota > Viridiplantae > Streptophyta > Magnoliopsida > Vitales > Vitaceae > Tetrastigma > Tetrastigma voinierianum. Next base: position 56,465 of record JAEQBH010004577.1, on the reverse strand, counting down.
CGACTCGCACACCATTCGAGTCGTTTGATCATCGCTCATGGACACCGCCTAGCGAACACAAAGATGGATATTTATATTGCATTTCCTATAAATGCATTGACATGGTATATGAAATTATTTTTTTCGGTACATGAATAGTGTCTCGGGGCTGTATTTACACCCTTAGAGATACCTCATTTATAACTTAACTTGCCATTTGACATGTGTAGATGGCTAGTCGCGAGACATGACGTAGATGTCGCCCACGGCGCTAGCCAAGCACCACCGCATTTGACCGCCAGGCCTTTGCTAAGGCCGGGATCATGTCGCCGGGTATTGCACAAAGCACGTAAATGCGTAGCCAAGAGGTCCGAGAGTAACCCCGTAGAGGTTCAGGCACATCATCCTCCGATATTCACAGGGGAGGATCCACGGTGGCACTATCGTTCATGCAAAGGAGAAGGTATTGAGGCAGAGATTGTTCCCGATATGACCAGATCAAAATTAGCGGCATTCCAGCTTAGGAGGGTGAGGCCCGCGTGGCGGAACCGGGCAAAGACCCTAGAGATCTAAAGGCAACGACACGGGCAGAGTTCCATGATCTTCACGCGCATTCTTCCTGACATTGCTTGTTACGCGAAGGTCAGAGTTCCTAGAGCTGTGCCAGGACTATGACTTGATGGAGTATGTGGCTAGATTCGATGAGCTAGCCCATTTGCCATGACCACGCGGCCACAAACATGGTCAAGGTCGTGAGACTGGTGAACGGGTCGGGTCAGTTCATTCGGGGCGTGATCGTAGGACTTCGCCACAGACATGGACTCCATGGTTGGGACGGGCCTGACCATAGAGAGAGAGATCGAGGATGCCCTGGCACCTGGATGCGGGTGCTAATGGCAAGAGGAAGGAGATTTAGTCTTCTTCAGTTCGTGTTAGCTAAGGCTTCTAGCCCCATGGGTTCCGTAGTCACGCCATCCAGCCGGGTCACAACAGTCGGGCAGATGGTGTGCTACCATTGCCACTACAGTCCGACATAAGGAGGAGGGATCGCCCCCAAAGACAGGGATCCTGTGGTTTCTCGTGACAGAAGCCCCAAATAAAATATTGGGACATGAGGATATAATATATTCCTCCACACCCTAGTATCGGGCCGTGCGCCGCCCCGTGGTGCCGCACAAGCACCTTCTTTACAGGAAGGCCGTAGGCCAGTTATGGGCCGCAGGCAGAGGACTCCAGGCCCATGTGCAAGACATCAAGAGTTCAGGGCGTGTCTACGCTTATCACACCACCGGCCGAGTCGGTGATCACCCACCATACAGTGGTACGTTACGCATTTCGCCATGTGCAAGAGTGTTATTTGATTCTGCAAGCCAGATTCATTCATTGTCGACGGCCGCGATAGTCAATGGGAGGTCAGACCTCGATGGAGCCCTCAGATGCTGAAGTTCTCCCTCAGCATTGCATGCACGTACGATACGTCGACGCACTGTGAGATCTCCTGATTCTACTCACAATGACCAGGGTCACGGACATGTCAAAGTTCAACTGCCATCCCGATGGATTACCGACACTTATGTAGCTCATATGGATCGGTGAGTGTGAGTGGCTACCGCCACATGCGTGACTCCATACCGTGGTTGTATTTCGGGGACAGGGCATGATATTTTTCCCCGCATCGATGTACGAAGTTCAAAATGTCATGATAGTCATGAAGTTGGCTACAGCTTCCTTACCTTAGGAGGACGCGTGAGACTAGACTTAAATCAACCTCGTAATCTCAGTATGAGGATGTTTTTCCTGATGAGCTATCGATTGCCCCGCAAATGGTTGTAGACTTTATTTGAAGTTACACCCTGGTACTTCGCCCATCTCTATGACTCCGCATAGGATGGCACCAGTTGAGTTGCAGGAACTCAAGTCTAGCTATAGGAGTTACTGGAAAAGGGGTTCATTAGACTGAGCACTTCACCATAGGGTGCTCCGGTCCTGTTTGCGAAAAAGAAGGACAAGACCCTTCCCGACCGTAAGTATTAATTACAAACGCTTGAACAAGGTTGATGGGCCAAGAATCTAACCCATTTCGAGGATTGATGACTTGTTTTGACCAAATGAGAGGAGCACGAGTCTACTCCAAGATGTGTATCTTCGTACTAGTTACCATCACCGAGGGTTAGGGGAGACAGATATCCCTAAGACAAGATTCAGACGACATGGGCACTTATTTACAAAGGATGCCCTTTCGATCGACGAATCGCGCCAAATGCAAGATTCATCAATTCCTCATGCATGTGGTATTCCAACCCTATCTAGACCGGGCCATTCATTTTCATGGGATGAATTCGATCTACCCCACGTATATGAAAGACAGATCACTGAGGATTGTTTTATAGTTGCTAAGAGATCATCAGTTATACGCCAAGTTCAATAAGTGCAAGTTTTGGCTTACTGAGGTGAGATTTTTGGGACACGTGGTGCCGCCTTCAGCGCACTGACCCGTAAAAGGTCGAGGTCGTGATGAAGTTAGGGAGAGCCAAGTCAATCTTCGAGATACGTATTTTCCTGGGATCGGGCTGGTACTACAAAGAGGATTCATTAAGGATTTCTCCTAATTGGGACAGATCTATGATGAGATCGACCAGTGAGGTCAAGTTTGATCACGACCGGCGGGAGGAGGCATTCCAGAGTCAAGAGCAGGCTACTACCGCTTTTATCTTGATAGTCCCTATCAGGAAAGGCACACAGCAGGTCAGGATGCCTCGAGGGTCGACTAGGATAGCTTTAATGCACCGAGGGTGTTAGCTATCGGGTTCTCGCGCTGAAGAATCATGAGAAAAATACCCCACACACGACATGGAGTTGGCGGCCGTAGTCTTCACCTTGAAGATTTTGTGCTAATACTTATATGGCGAGCAACAGCGCGCACTAATCGCAAAAGTCCGGCATATTTTCACGCAAATGGAACTCAACACGAGGCAACGCAAATGGATGGAGTTCCTGAAGACTATGACTTCACTTCAGACACACTCGTAAGGTACCGGTCGATGCACCCCGGGCCGAAAGTCATGGGGAGCATCACAAGATAAATTCCCGAATGGCAGATGCCGAGATCGCGACGCTGGGGTTACAAGACAATGAAAGTAAACCCGTGGTACGTCGGGAGCTCAGGGCTACATCGCCTCTATTGAAAGCAGTAGTGATTTGAGTCCTCAAGGGCGTGATGCAAAGATGTTGTCCATTAGACCCGTACAAATGTGCATCGTGTGACTGTGGCTAGACTCGTCTAAGGTCGATGGTAGTCTTCGTACGTATGGACGGGTAAGTGGTTCCCCGCTGACCGACATTTGAGAGGAGATCCTCGTGAGTTTTTAACGCCTCGATTTTCCGTGCATCCAAAGACGAAGATGTATCAGATCTTCGCCATCGCATCGAGCGATGAAAAGACATGTAGGACTTTGCTCACGATTTCTCACGCGGTCAACAAAGCGGGCGCCGAGCACTAGAAGCCACAAGCAGGCTACTTCCAGCCATCGAGGTACGAGCCGGAAGCCGGGAACACGTCACGATGGATTTGTGGATCCACTCGCCACTGACACCCAGGACACGATGCGATACTGGGTGATAAAGGGACCCGCCACTGCTCAAGACATTTTCTAGCCATGAGGATGACCTTCACATTGGAGAGATTCTTCCGGTTGTATAATCGAGAGATCGTCTAGCTACATGGAGTACCAGTATCCATAGTGTAATGACCCGTACCAAATAATACAAGTTTGAAACGTGTTTGACCAAGCTTGATTAAGTTTGACCAAAGTTGACTAGGGTTTGACCAACACTTCATGTAGTTGACCAAAGTTGACTTTTTCAAGAATGAATAATTTCCCGGTTGACTAAGGCACCATTTGTAGCCTCTGCCGACACGAGTTCATGTATTCGCGAACGCCACAATCCGACTTACGATAAAAGTTACGACTATTAGAAGTTCAACAAGAAGATTCTTATCAACAATTCAAATTTGGTCTCGGATTTTTACCCGAAATCGAATTCCCAGACCCTATATAAAACATAGTTTGGGATTCCAAATGAAAACCCTAGCCTCCAAGACACTCTTCTTGAACCCCAAAAACCTAAGAGAAAACTTCCAAACCGGGGAACACCCATTCAATGAAGTCACCCGCGCCGCCGGGAAGATCGATCCGCACGAGGCACCTCCGCCAAATCAACTACACCGCAAACGACCATGAGCGCGCACTTTCTGATCGGGGTTTCACAGAAATTTCACTTCGCCGAACTGACGGACGCCACGGATATGGCCGAAGACGACTACGGCCGCACCTACTTTCACCCGGCTTTCAGGATTTCCACCATTTTTCCCGCCACTTCGTGCCACCCCATAGCTCCTTTCCACCATTCAGGACCTTCAACTCATCTACTAGGGTCCCGCGCATTTCAGACCGCTTGGAAGTTACAAATCGAAACGAAATTGGCCAAGCTAGATCGGTTTTTCCGGCCACCACAACGACTGTTAGACCAAGGTAATGGTACCTACCGACCCCTGGTCTCTCGGGCTTTCCATTGATATGTGGTTTGTAAATTTTGGACGCCGCTTGGTTAGTTTTCCATTTTTAGGTTGTTTTTGCACTACCGAGAAGCTCTGGACCTAAATAGAGCATCAATCGTCAAATTGACAAATTGTGCTTGTATTAGTGAAATTGATGTTTTAGAATTATTTGACGGTTCACTCTCGGTGAAATTAGTTTTCAGTGAAAAGCCTCAATTTTAGGTATCGCCTAGGGCACACCGGTGTACTGGATTCCGCTTCTGGAGTCCAATTTGATGGTTTAGTCTAACAGCTTATTCTAAGGCCTTCTGGGCATCCCAAGGTTGTTGGTTCAGCACAGAGCCTACAGAGTTTTATCTGAGACACAGCACTCACGCGGCCTGAGACTATCCTGCATAAGGGAGCCGGATCGAGCATCTATAGTCTCTGTGAGTGGTTTAGCGTTTAAAATGATTCGGGGTATTATGTCGATATATCTATCAGGATAAAATACTTACCTATATACCTGCTTTGATCGATGGTTGGTTGCATTCAAACATGATTTTCGGTTTCAGATAAAACAAGTTATTATTTCATGTGAATTTTTAACATTTCAATTATTTGCAAGTTTTACCGTGTTCGTGGGATGAGTTGGTGGTGTTTGGATATTTTGAGTACATGGATTGGGGTTGTAAACTATCTTGAAAATTATTGTTAAAAGAAAGGTGGATCTTGAGATCTTGTGGATTGACTCCCTAATACTGCATTGTTGGAAAGGTACATGTGAGAAAGGAACTATATATTGGTTAACACGTGATTGCCTAAGCTACCCGGAGGTTTATTAGTTGCCACGTGATGGCCTAAGCCATCCTGAGGATTATTAGAGGACACGTGATGGACAAAGTTCACTCTGAGGTTTGTTAGTGCCTGATGATTGGTCGTTTACCCGAGGTTTGATAGTGCTGACAAGGATGGCCAAGTTTACCCTGAGGTTATTTAGTGCCACGTGACGGCCGCGTTTACTCTGAGGTTTATTAGGTGCCACGTGACGGTCGGGCTCGCCTGAGGTTTGTTAAGGCCACGTGATGGCCTGCCCACCTGAGGTTTGTTAGTTGCCACGTGATGGTCGTCTACTTGAGGTTTGTTAGCTGCCACCTGACGCTTTCAAGTCTACCCGGGAGGTTTGTTAGTTGCCACTTGAGTGGCCTGCAAAAACTAATGTGTTCATTAGTTGTCACTAAGTATCGTGAGGCTCGCCACCGACTCGCTTATGATGGTATATGTGGTATGGACATGTTGTTTCTCTAAATACAAGATAAACTATTTTAATACTCATGACGGTGCATTTCAAAAGTTATCTTATTACTGATGGCTATACATGTTTTGTGCTCTGGGCTTATGTTGTATAAAAGTGCATTATGGTTTTCTTAACATCAGGTTCATTTCTATTCAGGAGCATGACTTCTGCATATATGTCGATCGTGGTAAAAGTTGGGTTTTGTGAAATGTTTCTAAACGGGGAACTTTACAAAGAGTGAACGGAAGGTTTTGAGAGAAGAACCATAGCAAATATAAAAATGTTATTTTCCTTATAAATTATGCCACTCACTGAGATTATTATCTCACATTATTGTTTTTAAACTGCCTCAGTCCGCATTGCATCGTAGGCCTATTCGCGCCATTTGACGTCGCTTCCCGCCACGTACTGGCCGTAGACTCTATTGCATTTATCCATTTGTGTTTGATGTATTGGACTTATTCATTTCTACTGCACCTCCTGAAACCACAATACTCTTGGGGACGCCTCAATATTCGTATTGAACTTTTTATGTGAAACCTCATTTATAATTGTTGCGTTTTATATATACATGTATAATCGTGGGTATTAAATTAATACATGGTGTTACTCCCTTCCTTAAGGTGGTTCCACCGTATCTTCCCTCTGAACAGGACTTCCTTGTTGGGACCACGGGAAATCGGGAGGGTATCCGGTCGGATCTGTCCTAGTCAACGGATAGAGACCCGAGGTTTCTGACGCACTTTTGGAAGAGTTTCCAAAAGTATGGGTGGCTCAGCCCGACCATGAAGTCTGACTTTCCACCTGAGACCGGATAGTCGGTGAGAGAGGACCATCTGGATGTTAGAGGACATCTTTGCGAGCATGCGTCTGGATCATAAATTGTTTGGGAAGAGCATTTTCCCTTAGTGGGGTCGCTGCAACAACGGGTTATCAGTGATTATATAGTCTTTCCTCCCGAGGCAGTATGGGAGGCCGTCTCGGTCTTGGATTATGTTGGACCGAGGTGGGAGAGGAGCTCCATCAGCGGTTCGATGCGATTAGAGACACCTCAGGAAAGGTAAGCGATCTGACGGTGTCTTCTCATGGCTCAGAGCCGACAGAAGAGCTATGCTGATGTACGACGTCGACCCTTAGAGTTCGAGGTTGGAGATCACGTCTTCTTGAAGGTGATGCCTAAGAGAGGAGTGGTCAGGTTCGACAAGCGCGGCAAGCTATCGCCGAGGTTCATTGGACCCTTCGAGATACTCGAGAGGGTAGGCACTGTAGCGTACCGGTTGGCTTTACCGCCTAGCATGTCAGGTGTCCATGAGGTGTTTCACGTCTCCATGCTCTAGAGGTACACTCCAGATCCAGCTCATGTAGTGGATTAGGGAGAGATTGAGGTTGACATAGATGGGACCTTCGAGTAGGGACCAGTGTGCATTATGGATAGCCGGGATCAGGTTTCTGCGGCCTTAGAGACCGTGGGGCTAGTGAGGGGTGTTATGGCGGCGGGTGGGTGGGAGGAGTCAACGTGAGAGGGCGAGGACACGATGCAAGTCACCTATCCCTTCTTGTTTAAGGATGAAGGTACGTGGTTTAGTCGTTTAATACTTACATGACTAGTTTACATGCATGGTATAGTGCACGTTGCATATGCATTTGATTTGTTGTGATTGTCTGAATTTCGGAATGATTCTTTTTAGAGGAGAATGTAAAACCCGAAAAAATCCTAATTTTCTGAAAAATGATAAAATGGTAATTTCTGTCAAAACCCGAAATTTTTCTAGATCTCGGATAACGAAACAGACTTCATCATTGGAATCGTCTCACGAAATCTAGCTACCACGTCGAATTTCGTGAATTCGGGACGGTCGAGTTCCGTTTTTCGATATCTTAGGGATTCGAGTGCGTATGACGGTTTGTGAAAGACATGTGATGTGACAAAAGTCACATACTACATGTACCCATGTGACACATGTTGCATGATTAGTGAGAGGATGCATATGAATGGCTTAGATTAAGCCATGTGTCAAAAATCAAACTAAAGGATATAATGGGAATTAAGTGAAAAGAATAAGTGAATAAGACAAAAGAAGAATAGTCTTCTTCTTCTTCAATTTGAAAAAAAAAAAACGTGCAGCGAAGGGGCCAAACCAGTTTTAGAGAGAGAAACAGTGACTTTTTTCTAGATTTCCCGGCTTTTGGACCGTTGGTTCTAGTCGGGCTAAGAAGCAAAGTCGATCTACGCTGCAAGGGCTACGCTTAGACACCGGTTTTGTGGAGTTTCGAAAACTCCAAAAGGTAGGGATCTTTTCCTACTTGGTTTATTCTTTGGCTAAGAGCCATTTTAATGGATGGGGATTTGTTGAGGCCTGGATGGCCGTGTTTTCAGTCTCAAAATCTTTGAACCGAGTGGAGAAATCCCTATTGTGTGGCCGTGAACAGTGCTGAGCCTAGGGTTCCACTGTTCACGTGATATGTTGTGTGATTTTTGTGTTGTTGGGTGATTCAAAATGAATTGCTTAGATTGTTATTTGCCCATGTGAGCTAATTTTGGTATTATTGATTGTGAATTGAATAACATGAATTATGTTAATTAATATTTGTTAATATATACATGTAAAATATATTAGCATGAATTGTTTGGGAATGGCATAATGCATTCCATATGTAGGTGTGAGTGCATGACATGAAAGAAAATGAAATAAAAATGAAAATGGTTGTGAAAGGAATTTCAAGGAAGATTTTACGAGAAGGTATATGCGATTGTCTAGCAGTTTATCTCGAAGGCGAACCCATGACTGTTTTGGATAATTACCCAGCAATTCACCTTGAGGGGTTGTCCAATATATTTACCGAAACTCGGTAGTAAGTTTTCGAGAACAAAAACCTTTTGTTTTGAAATCTGTATTTTGCTCTCATTTGGCTTAGGCATGTGTGAGGTAGTCGGTGAGGACTCGAGACATAGGATTGGGCATGTAGACATTCAAGTAGGATCATGTATTTGTTTGAGTGTGTGTGGTTGCCATGACATGTGCACTTAGGTAAGGAGTAACCCATGTAGGAGATTCTCACTACTGAGCATTGCTCACCCTGTCGAGGGATCATTATTTCAGGTACAGAGAGTGTATGGGAGGATGGCGCTCACTAGAGCCCGTTTTTTAGAAGAAAGCCGGATTGTGGCTTTGGTATTTATTTTTTAAAACATATATTAAAATGCTAAATTTCGATATATGTTTTGATTAAGAGTAATGTAATAACTCTTGAACTATTGTAATATAGTTGTTGTATTTTTGTGAGTATTGATGCATGGGGCTAAGTGGCTATTTTTACTCATGTATAGGTCTCATAATATGAGACACAAGTATTCCGCAGGTTGACGGGTTGTCAAGGAGACACCCTAGGATGGGGCGTCACAAGTTTTCCCTCATGGACTTTATGATCATTACTAATCTTATTTCCTATTTCTCTCCATATTAGTATGATTATCCATAGCTAGACCTTGCGCGATTCTATAAATCCTATAAGAAATAAGACTATACCTCGGGATTACAAAGGGATGGTTTAAGACATACAAAAATAGAGGATCATTTCCAGGGTAAAAGGGAAGACCTTAGGGTCCCCTTTCCCTATTCTTTCATGTTGGGAAACTTGTGGGCTGCCCCTTTAATTTCACATTGGTATGATATTGTCTAACTGGCTGAGCATTCACGATTTTGTTTTAGGCACCGATCTCATACCAATTGAATATTCTCCACCCCGTATTAACTTATAATCGTCCTTGTTTTTACCATTGGAAGCACACTTAACATCACATACATAAGTTTTCCCTCATGGACTTTATGATAATTACTAATCTTATATATTTCCTATTTCTCTCCATATTGGTATGAATATCATAACTAGACTGCCTTGATTCTATCAATCACAAGATATAAGACTATACCTGTGGGATTATAACGGGTCAGTTTTCGACAAAGAAAAAACTAAGAGACGAGAGCGGTTTCGGTAAATCTAGGGGCCCAATGGTTTCTACCTAAACTAAATGGCATCCCTTAATTGACACTTGTAGCTTTCTTAAACATGGTTTTGGTAAAACCATCAAACTCATGCAAACAAGCAATTATAGCCTTCCTCCTTACTCTTTCTTTCCATCTAAAAGTGACAAGACTAAGAATGAAGTCTTGTAGTAAGTGGTGGAGACCAGGGAGTGAGGTAGGCAAATCTAAAATCAAGCATGAATCTCTCGGTGGGGTGTGAGATATAGGAATGCATGCATAATCACTGCGACCTCCATTGGGTACTATTCCATTGATGGTTGTTGTGTGTTTTGAAAATGAGAGGACGGAACGCCGGAATCTCTTATTTGTGCTGCTTGTGAATGTCACCGGAGCTTCCACCGGAAGGAGGTGCTCTTCCATGACGGAACAACCGAAGTTTGGTACCTCCACCGCCCCTTTACGATCTCTCCTTCTCCGATTCCGATGCCGAATAACATCTTTTGTTACAATTTGAGGCCGCGCCGCCTGCCTCGCGCCCGAATTGAAAATGAGATGGGATCGGGAGAAGTTCGGAGTTGCCAAATGGAGACGGAGGAAGCCCAGAAATGAAGGCGCGAAGGAGCGAAGGAGAGGATGAGTGCTTTTCTTGGAAAGGTTAGGGTGGAAATCTCAGGGCATAATGATGAAATTACGTAAGTTATGTTACGATGTTGGGATTAGTCATAGGGTTTTTAGGTTTGGGTAGAACAATAGCAATTTATGGGAAGGAAGAATTTCTTTCTGCCGTAGTTATCATCATCCCACAGTCGCCACCACGACCACCCTTTGTCGCCACAACGCCGTCGTCACCATGATACATGGCGCAACCACCTTAGATCAAGCTAGCATATGATTAGTTTCTTGAACTTGATCGTCGGCAGGAAAAGGAATTGGAAATCTTTAAAAATTAGTCTTTTATTTCGAGTGTTTTGTTTTTATTTTTCTTTGTTCTGTTTTGAACTGAACTATGACAACCATTTATGGTTGCTGTTTGGTTGTTGTGATTTTCAGGTTGTTGTCATTTTTGGTCTCTTTTTTTTTTCTTTTTTTTTTTTTTTTTTTAATTCCTAGGTGGAGTGTGCATGTTTGTTTACCTTTGTTTTGTTTGAATTGGGTTAAATGTTGTCTCCTTTCGTCACTTTTTCTTTCACTTTCATTTTCTTTCCCTCAATTTTCTTCCTTCTTATTTCTGGAGAACCAAACGTAGTCTGGATGCTCATTTGAGTTCGTCTTCTCCTAAACACCATTAAATCATTATGTTTTTTAGTATCCTGTTCTTAAATTCAAACTTGGAATCTATTGTAAACCCACATCCCACCAATTTACCATGTGAGCCATATCTAAGGGCAGTGGTGGAACCAGGATTTTACTTCAATTGAGACCTCTAATAAAATGTATCCAGAGACCATGCTTTGGTTATGATAGGAGTTCAATAAAAATTTCCTTAAGCCAGCTTGTCGAGACCCGAAAGCCCATTGTGAAAGCCTTTAAGGCCCATGGCTAAACCCCAAAGGAGAGACATACCCATTGGAGCATTTGAGCCTTTCGTAACATTTCAAGCCTTTGGCCTTGACCAGAATAAAGGGCTGTTTTAGGTGTGAATGAGATTATGAAATCTCAATAGGTATAGAAAATAGAATAGTCCCTAATAATATATTATTCCATAAGTCCAACCAAATCTCTGTAAGGAAAGAAAGACAATAATAGACATCATCCGTCGGATCCCTCGAGGATCCTCGATAAGAGAATTATTCGAATAAAGCGCTTTCTTTCTATACCCCTTACGAATCGATACCAATAATAACAAAAATATCCCGTCAATGGGAACCGTCTAATCACCATCCAGCGGTTGAACATCTACTATAAATACAAAGCCACCCCATCGGTAGAAGAGGTACGCCAATACTAAGCGGTCTAGCATTCTCTTTTCTCTCGAGAAGAATGAGGCTTGGCGTCGGAGCGGCCACGGCGACCCTCGCCAGGCCCAGCCTCTTTCACATGCTGCGGAGGTGCCACGTCCGAGCCTACGGACCGACCTTGCGGCGATCCTACCTCAGCGGGCGATCCGAGCACGCATCCCGGCCCGCCCGTGATCAGTCAGGCCCTGACGACCCTCTGCGCGCAGTGATTCAATTGAAAAAGCATCATCGGTTGGCGCGTGCGTAGGAAGCAGCGGTTCAGCTACAAAATGGCCCGATTTCGATTCTTGATGGTAACGACTGAACACAAGCGGGAGCAAGCGCTAATCCTCAAGGATCTTGAATCATTTGAAGCGGCGAACGGTAGAGCACTCAGGCGTGTTAGAAACAATGCGAATGACACGGACGGTGGAGCACTCATACTACCAATCGTCGACGGAAGAGTTAGAACAACTCACTAGACAAATCCGACGACCACGGGAGGCGCGACAAACTCAGGAAGGCCATGATATTCCCCTCTATGAAGAACAACACAACATCGGTACTCCCTGAAAGTTGGGAGGCGAAGCAAAATCAGCCAGAGCCCGGGGCACGAACCACATCTAGCCTGGAGGAGGCAGCGAAACAACTCTTGGAGCACGTCGGGACAGGAGAATTGCGCCATCCTCGACAAGGAGAAGGAAGCGATCATGGGAGCAGAGGTTGAGAACCTCTGCTTGAGCTCGGTAGGTGTGAAGGAGGTGGTGAAAGGACGTGCTCGACACTATGGACACCTTGGTACAACAAAGCCCGAGTCACCCTACGGTAGAGAGTACTCCACTTCCCCCTTCGGCCAAGTTCGAATGCCACGAGGTGGAAGCGTTCAGCGGTACTAGAGATCGTCGTCGTCTCGACACTTACAAAAAAACCAAACAATTTGCATAGGTATCAACATCGGTCGATCACGAGCTTCGCTATCACCCTAAAAGGCCCAACCTTAGCGTGGTTCAATAGATTTCCACCGTCATCAATCTCCTCATTCAAGGAGTTATCCATTGTGTTCGTCTCCATGTTGGGGCAGGGCGTATAAGCGAGTTATCATCTGTGACCATCGAGCGGGGCTCGCAAGAAGCACGGAGTCTTATGTCCAGCAATTCAATGCGAAGGTCTCTAAAGGTAGATATACTAGATGAGAAATTCGCGATCCGCTGCGTTCATTGGCAGCGGGATTGATCGAAAGATTTAATGTTTTCCATCTCTAAAAATCCCCAAACAAGCATGGCAGAGATATTCGCAAAAGCAGAAAAATATATTAACGGTGAGGAGGCCCTCATATCCAAGAAAGAGAGCTCCTTCCACTCCGCGAAAAGGCGGGCGAGACAAGCGACGGGGCGAAGCCCCCGAGACAAAGCGACAGGAAGGATCTCGAAAAATGGAGAGCGATCTCCCGAAAGGCGTGGAAACCTCGAGATTGTCTAGGTCCATAGCGATCGAAGAGCGACGTTATTCACCTCGGCGTTTCGCATATGGCCTCGGTATCACGGGTTACGCACGGAAATGCAAGCGAGCGGTTCACGAAAAGTGCTTCTTTCGGAAATGAAGTCAGACCCTACGGCGAGAGACAACTCCAAGTACTGCGAGTTCTATAGGGACTACGGACACTTGCGGACGGCGCATACATTTCGAGAGAAGCCGAGTACTTGATACGGCGCGGATACCTCAGGCGCTTTATATCCCCAATCGAGGTCGAGTCAAGCTGAGAACCGGGTTCGCCCGGCAACCACCGCTCGGCGAGCGGCGACTCGGCACCCCAGCAATCCTGGTGAAATCCCGGGAGGTAATCTCGGGAGGATTCGCGGGAGGAATCGGCTCTATTTCGGGAAGGCCCATCTACGCATTAGGTCGGCGAGATGGCGGAGAATTCAAGTAGTGTCTAAACTACCGCGGCTCGACACATCCATCACGTTCTCTGACTCAAATCTAAAGGGATGCCAACACCCTCATGACGACCCACTGGTAGTTCGCGCAGTTGTGGCCAACAAAATAGTTCATCGGGTGCTAATCGGCGGGAGTTCGTAGATATCATCTTGATCGGCCTTTGATAAAATGGGCATCGGAAGGAAAAACTAGAACAATCCAATACTCGCCTACGGGGTTCTCAGGAAAGAGTATTACCTCTAGGCTCAATACAATTGGTACTCACATTGGGAGATTCCCCCATGCCAAGCGACGACTACGGCAAGATTCCTCGTCGTAAGCATACAAGTGCCCTTATAACATGTTCTTTGTGGATCCTTCTCTCAATGTAATAAAAGCCATCCCCTTAGCGTATCACATGATAATCAAATTCCACTACCATAAGCGGGGTAGGAATGGTTCGAGGGACGGCGAGTGGCTAGGGATACTACTCAGCATCCATGAAACAAAATGGTCGACAACATATCGTGGGCGAACAGAGCATGCGTAATGAATTACTCACTGAACTGAGCCCTCGAAGAATTTTAGGCAGATATTGTTAGATATTACCGGCATCCCTCGCCTATATCGGCTCCTAAACTAGCGGAGAAGACCTCAAAAAACCTCCTTATCCATTTTAAGACAAAAGCGACGTCTTACGCGTGGGCGAGGCGGATATGGGAGGAAATTGATCCTCTGTTAATCACCAGTAAGTTGGGAAAGTGTTCCCACTAAGCCCGATCAAACAAAAAGGAGGAACCGAGGAAAGCAGCCATCAACGAAGAGTGACAAACTCCTATGACGGGAACGTCGGGAAGTAGAATGCCTTGAATGGCTAGCCAATGTCGTGCCGTCCAAAAGGCAAATGGCAAATGATCTTTATCACTCATGACATAATGAAGCATGCTCGAGACGGATTTCCCTCTGCCAGAATCGACCTGCATGTAGATGCACAGACATGAACTCCTCGAGTTTATGGATGCCTTCTTCGGTACAACCGGATCGAGTATGGACCCAGTGACTAAGAAAGATGTAAGTTCATCTGTGTGAGGAACCTATTGCTATCGTGTGATCTGGATTCGGGCTCAGCGGGGAGCTACATATCGAGGTTGGTGAATCGGATGTTTGAGGCAGTTAGGCACAACTATGGAAGTGTACATAGATGTATCTTTGGTAAAATCCACCTCCCGGTGGGCTCCACATAGCCCGTCATGCGAAGCGTTCTAGATCTTGGCTTCTGACATGGCGAATCCGACTAAGTGTGCTTTGGAGTATCGTAGGAAATTCACGGTTCATAGTCAACAGCCCAGAGTGAAGCAAATCGGACAAGATAAAGGTTGTACTTTCGACATGCCTTACCGCCGTCAAGCATAAGGAAGTTCGGCGCGACGGGAAGGATTGCTGCTGCTAAGCCCAGGTCGTATCCCGGGACAAGTGATAAATGCAGCCTTTCTTCAAGTCTGAAGAAGGCTTTTCAATGGGATGCGAAGTGCGAAACATTTCAATATGAAAACATATTTAAGCTCCCCCATTCTAGTAAGTCCCTGGAAGGGGCTCTCACCTATACACAGCGATATCGGACTTCTCGACCCGGTGATGTCGTCGAGAGACAAAGCTGAGTCACGACACCGGTTTACTATTGCGATCTAGCTTGAGAGGAGCGGAGGAGAGATACAAGGATGGAGAAACTAATTTTGGCCCCTTGGTAACCGCGAGCTCGAGGCACCCGCCCCTTGCTTCAGGGCTCACCATAGAAGTCCCAACGGAATGCCCAGATGCGTAAGTGTTACATAAACCCGAGTCTCGGGAAGGTGATGAAGTGGGCCATAGAGGTAGTGAGTTCGGCCCGCTCCAAATACAAAGCAAAGCCGCGATAAAGGGCAGGTCTTAGCCGCTTCATCATGGAGTTCACCTGGCGGAACACCGCTCGGTACACTTTCAGCTGACAAATGACCTCCCCGTGCGAAACTCTCTGAAGATGGAGCCTCGACTTGCACAAGGAAGCGGAGCAGGTCTAATCTTGACCTCTCCGGAAGGAATAGACATAGAGTACGCACTCAGATTCGGATTCCAAGCCTCCAACAACGAGGCCGAGTATGAGGCCGTCATAGCGGGCCTCAACCTCGCTCATTCCTGGAAGTTGACCCATTTAGAGGAATTTTGTGACTCGGTGGTAGTAAGACAAATAGAGAGACACCTACAATGACTAAAGTGGAAGGATGATCCTATATCTCCAAAGGTATGAGTTATTAAAAAATTCGTAGGGTTCGGGTCAAACATGTCCAGTAGAACTCGGTAAGCTGTAGCGAAGCTAAGCGGCAGCCTTCTGAGAGAAAGACCTCGGTCGGTCAGACACACATCGAATACAGTGAGCCCTCTGTCAGATCTCTGCGATGTGGAGGTTAGTCAGGTCAGAGCAGGTGGATGGACCCATTTGGGACTATATAATAGACGGACGTCTACTGGCGACCGAAGGCTGGCAAAAATAAGGGCTGGTGCCGGGTTCGCTATCACATGGGGCTTGTACAAGCGAGTTTCTGCCACCAATCCTCAGTGTATCGCGGGAAAAACATTGAATGCGTGCTAGGGAAGTTCACGGGTATATACGGAGAGTCACATCGGGCTCGAGGCCTTGGGAAAGTCTTGAGACGAGATCTCTTGGCCTACAATCCTAGATGTAGCCGACCTAGTCAAGAAATGCAAGATCTTCCAGGAGCACGCCAAGATCTCCATGCCTCCCATGAGCCCTTGGCGTCAATCACAAGCCCGGCCCTTCCAACAATGGGTTTGGACATGCTAGGACCTCTTGCCCCGCAGGAAGGAGCGATGTAAATTCATCGTCGTCATGTTAGACTAGCCGCCCAGCTAGCGTGGCCAGGAGCCTTTATACAATCACATAACATAAGATCGCAATTTTGTGTGGCGAGCTGTCATATGCGGGTTGGTATCGAGAGCCATGGTGTCGAGACAGCGAAAAACAATTCGACAGCAGGTCGAGGAGATTTTTGTCATAGGAGCTGAGTGGGGTACTACTCGTCTCCAGCACATCCGCAGTCTAACGGTCAGGCCGAAGTCACCATCAGAACCCTTAAGGCCGCTTTGAAGACCAAATTGGAAGATCTCAAAGGAAAGTGGGTAGAATACCTCCCCGAGGTGCTATGGGCTTACAGGACAACACAGAAGTCAGCCACCCGAGAAACCCCGTTCGCCCTAGCCTTCGGCACGAAAGTGGTAGCCCCTGTCGAGATCGGACTAAAGTCCCCAAGGATCGAGTTAGCAGCAGTGGAGCACAATGACGAGGCTCTCCGTCTAAATTTGGATCTTTTAGATGAAAAACGCCAGCAAGTTCTAAGACGTACAGAAGAATACCAAGGAAGGCGACAAGGTACACTACAACCAAAAAGTAAAACCCAGGAGCTACATGCCGGGTGATTTGGTCTTAAAAGCTACGCCGGCAAGGGAAAAATCCAGCCCATGGAAGAGTGGGCCCCATGCGGGAAGGCCGCATCATATCACCGGTCGTCTCGGACCGGGCAATTCTGAGCTCGAACGGAGGAGGAAAATTTTACACCATGCAGGTGCGGAGCATCTTAAACGTTTTTATGATGGGCCTTGGTTTGTAATCTTAAATGGGATTTATCATTTTTCGGTTAACGATTCAACCATTCACTAGTTATTGTTAAGGCGTCTGGCTTGACTTCAGACATATAATGCTTTCGAGGAAAAATTACGTACAATAGAGAATGAAAGCTCATAGACATAAAGGAAATTTTCTCTTTATTCCCAATCAGGTTACATTTGCTTCTGTCCCGGTAGTGTCATCGATTACATCTTGGAAGCACTCGGTACAAAGCGGATTCCCTCGAAAAAAAAAAAAAAAAGCAGGGAAGAAAAAGGAAAAAATGAAAAAAAGATGAGAGAAGGTGGAAAGAGGAGAAGAAGAAGAAAGGATGGAAGGAGTTTGTGCGAAAGTGGGAGCTTGATGTGGAAGAAGATGAAAAACAAGAAAAATGGATGGAAGGAGTTTATGCGGAAAAACAAAGGGAGAATGAGATGTGGAAAGAAAAGATGAAAAGAAGGAGAAGGAGAAAGGAGAAGAAGAGAAGGAAGAGCAGGGGAAAATGGGAGAAGGCAAGCGCAAGAAATGCACCGCCCTCGCGTTTCCTAGCACGGACTAGGGAATAACATGAAAACTCCGTAAAGGAAACTATGGAAAAACACAACTCCCCTGAGCATAAGTCCATGAGTGAACCTTGAGAATCTTGAGGATCCCACCAAAGACAACCGGACCGACCTTCATCTCGCGGGTTTCGGAGTTCAGCACCCAGGAAGAAGTAGAATATTCAAGTATAAACTCCATAGCGATAGAAACCCTGGTATAAAGGCCCAGAAGCATTGAGTCATGAGTTCCAAATTCTCCATAAATCAGCATTAAAGGCGTTCGCACCTTTCAAGAAAATCAGAAGTCGAATGGCCGCCTGCGACGGATCTTTGGCAGGCTGTCACTACCTGCATGAGTCCACATTTACCTAAGGAGTCGAGATCGGCTCGGACCTCTTGTCGCCACTTTCGGCCACGGCGCTTTCGGGCGACTCCGCGGCCGGTTCGTCACCACTGCGCACGAGTCACGCTACGAGGGATTCATCGGCTCGAGGGCTACATCGCCACTTTCGACCTGGCGTCAGGCCCGACTCGCTCTAGCGAGTTAAATGCTGCTCTGCGCGCGAGTCCGCCATGCACGAGGAGTCAAATCGGCTCGGGCTACATCGCCACTCGACCCACGGCGCCGGAGCCCGGTAGCTCACTGCGAGTTCGTCTGCTCTGCACGAGGTCATGCTGCACGAGAGTCAAATCGACTGAGCTACATCGCCACTTTCGGCCCTGGCGCGGAGCCCGACGGCTCACTATGGCGAGTTCGTCTACTGCGCGCGGATCACGCTGCACGAGTCGGATCAGCTCGGGCTTTATCGCCACTCGGCCACGGTGCGAAGCCAGTATTTCATTTATGTGAGATTCCGTCTACTCTTGCCTGGTCTGTTTACTGGGGAGTCGGATCGGCTCGGGCTACATCGCGTCGGCCACTGCGCCGGAGCCCAGCAGCTCACTTTGACAAGTTCGTCTACTCTGCATAGGTCACGCTACCTGAGGAGTTAGATCAGCTCAGGCTACATCGCCACTTGGTCCTGGCATGAGACCCGGCTCCTTTGACGAGTTACCTCTGTGAGTCACTTATTATCGAGGAGTCGGATATTTCCGGGCTTCCCCATCTATACGGCCCGGCACCGGGCCAATGGCTCACTTTGGCAGTTCGCTCCTCTGCACAAGTCACGCTACGAGGAGTCGGATCATTTCGGGCTACACATCGCCCGCCAGGCCGCGGTGTCGGGAGTCCGGCGGCTCGAAATACGACGGGTTGTCCTACTGCGCACGGATCCACGCTGCACGAGGAGTCGGATCAGCTCAAGCTACATCGCCATGGCCTGGCGCCGAACCCGTGACTCACTATGACGAGTTCGGTCTGCTGCGCACGGGTCATGCTACAGTCGGATCAGCTCATTTTACATCGCCACTTTCGACCTGGCGCCGGGCCGTGACTCACTTTGGCGAGTTCGTCTACTGCGCGCAGGTCACGCTACGAGGAGTCGAGATCGACTCGGGCTACATGGCGACTTCGGCGCGCGCGAACCCGACTCACTTTGACTAGTTCGTCACCTGCGCACGAGGTCACGCTACGAGGTGATTCGACTTCGAGCCGAATGTCGGCCGATGCGGCCAAATGTTTCGCGTGCGGGCACCGGCTGCTACACAAATATGCGGCCTAGAAGTCGGTTCAACTCGGCGAATCGCCCGGCCAGACGGCGGCTCACTTTGACAAGCACAATCATTCTACACAGGCCATGCAGCCTAGGAGTCAGTTCAACTCAAGTAAGTCAGTCGGCGGAGCCCAACAGCTCACTTTGAAGAGCTCAACCATTCTACACAGGCCATACAGCCTAGAAATCAGTTTGACTCAAGCAGAAGTCGTAGATAGAGCCTTGACTCACTTTGGCGAGCTCAACTATTCTACAAGCCATGCGATTTAGTCATTTCAACAAAAGTAGAATCGTGATAGGCCCAGTGACTCACATTGATGAGCTCAACTGCTCACCTAAGGCCATGTATCCCAAAGGTCAGTTCAGCTCAGGCTACTTAGGCCTTAGAGCCAGAAAGCCTCAGTGGACGAGTTTGAGCAGCCCAACACCTCAACTCGGGCCTTGACTCGGACCATGTGAGCGAGTCGATTCAGAATTAAGAAAGAGCTGTCGAAGAGCACAGTAGGCGAAAGAAATGAGGTGCAAAAATGTGTATTCATCAAGAACAAGGCTACATATGTTTGGGGCGGGCCTAACAACAAAAAAATAAAATAAAAATAAAGCATAAAGCGGCGACATCGAGAGGCGGGACGTGCACGGGAGATTAGGCACGGAGAAGGAGCGAGACGGTGAAGAAGGGAGTGGGCCTCGGCGGGGTGCCGACCTCCCCGGGATAATCGCGAAGGACCCTTCATCCTCCTCGATCAACTGGGAAGGTCAAAGTTAAGATCCGGGCCGGAATGAGCGAGTAATAGCCTTAACCCAAAGGCGAGCCACCCGAGAAACCCATTGATTAGAAGCCTCGACTCTCGATCTTCCAATAACCGTCCTTGACCAACGAGTTATTTGCTGATGGAATCCCCCACGCCCAGCCCGCGCGACACTCCTCATTCGAGCGTTCCACGGTGTTGCCTCGTTAGCCTCACGACGGGCCTCGTCTAACGAGGCGTCATCTTATCACGGTCGTCTTTGATGCATACGCAGTTCTTCCTTAGACTCCGGCTTCGCCTTGGGGCGGCGAAGCTTCGTCCTAACCATGCAGTTCATGCTGGGCGAGATTGCGGCCGTCCTAGCCTCCATCAAATCGTTACGCACGGCCCCTCAAATCACTCGAGCCTCCTATTCGCCTTCAGCAGCCCTCGAAGCTATTAGAGCCTCGTCTTCCTACCTCGGCCGGGAGCACGTGAAGTGGTATGTTCAAATCGGACTTAAGCTTCACGGCTTCCTCGGTCATCGTTGCACCCGACCTCTCGCGGTTCTGACCCGCTCGGATGTGAAGCCACCCACTGCCTTATAAGCCGGGCGCTTTAGCATGACCTTCGTTTCTTTGGCTTCGGCGAGCCCTTCCAAATGGTAGCCACGCATCAAACTAGAATCAACATTCAAGCATAAACTCGAAACTCATCTCAAAAATGGAGTCAAATATGACAGGAGTCACGGGGAACTTACGGAGGCGATTCCTTGGAGAGATAGGGCCAAAGCCTCATCAACGGGCAGCGCAACCGACCTCTTAAGATCAGAATCATTAAGAATAGACGAGACTGCGCCTGCCGCGAGTTCGGCATTGTGAAGTAAAGAATCCCCGTCTCCGCCAATTTGGGGTTCCGGATCTTTCCTCCTCGCCTCTTCCGCTCTTCGAGAAGGCGACTTAACCTTCTATGTTGGCGGGTTCCAGACGGTAATGGCGTGTCCTTAGCGGTTGCTCCTCCAGCGGCCCCACTAGGACCTGCTGCCTCTGCGACGGACCCGAATGGGACCGCGAACTCAAAACTATGGAGCCATAACCCCGTCTGATTTATGGATATGAGAGGGGTGGCGGGAAGATGAAAGATGCCCCAACTTGGAACTTTGACCCAATGCAGGCTATCTTTCAGCGGTCAAGGGTTTTGATTCCGATGCGGGGCTTTTGAGACACCATCTCCAACTGGGCCAACAGTTCCCCCCTAGTGGGTTTGGCAGCGGAGGGCCCAATGGGAGGAACCTTCAGGGTGGAAGGAGGTGAAGGCCTCGGACGGCTGAGCAGAGTGGACCTCGGGCTCAGGGCCGGGAACATCAGGCAATCGGCTGCGTGGGACGAGAAGAACCGATGACACCCAGTATTTATGGCGTTATCTTCAATCTTGAGATCAGATTCGGGCTTTTGAACATGTAGACAGTACATAATCAGAGATACCCAATGACCACATACAAGTTATAACCAAAGCAGGCGAACACTCACGAAGATTCTCGAGGGGTGGTCCCGAGTACCGGTAGCTAGCAGAGTAGCGTCCCTTCCACAGTCTGTGGGAGGAGGGAAGATCGGAGATCACCAGAGGAGCACCGGAATGCCTAGAAAAATAAAGCCCTCGGATGTTTCCTTCGGGCTAAAAAGGTAAAGGAAACAGGCTATCTTTGGGGACAGAGCCCCACATCCCTAAAGAAAACCCCGACGGGCTAACCAAAATACCCCAACCGTTGGGCGCGAGTTGAGAAGGACACACATTGAAGTATTTGCGAAAGCCCTTTTTATGAAGAAGGGATGCGGGGAGGGAGCGGGCCGTTATCGAAGGCCCGCCGAAGAAGCACGCCATCTTAGGCACGAGACCACATAGACGGTCAAAGCGTCGGGGGACCACGAACACCAAGGGAGGTGGGACGTCTATGCAAGATGGCCCCATATGAAGGACCGACCTTGCTAGGTCCCACAATTAAAGCATGCTAAACGGAAGATCTTAGATATTCTAACCCCCCCAGGGTATTTAATCAGATTCACTTTCCCCTTACCCTTGTCCAAAGCACCTCTGTGGCATCTCGAGGGTTCGACTCGTGAGCAATTCGAAACCGCAGCCAGTTAGATCGAGAACCGGCAATAAGCCAGAAGAGTCACCATCGATCATTAGAGTGAAGAGCGACCGGACCCATTATGAAAGTAAATAATGAAAATAAAATTAATTTATGACCCTAACGCCTAGTCGTATGTCGCTAGAAAAAGAGACGAAATGAAAAGCGGTGGACCCGAATACGACGGAAAAACTATCCCGAAAGGCAGCGAGAAAGACTACTTGTACAAAGAAACCCGACAGAAGACTAAGAGAGTCGGGACTCACTAAAGGCAAAAGAAAAGGTCCCAGACGATGGCACACAAGACAGAGGATATCTGCGAAAGAAGCAAAAGAGCCAGAAAGGAATTAGGAGAATGGTAGCAGGCAGAAAGTCATCATTATCATAAGACAAATGACGTGACAAGCCTAACTAATCCGGCCTAAGTAGACACGTGGAAATTGCACCCTAAAGCGAGACCGCATTCTGACCATATCGCCCGTACACAAGAGTGGGTGATGATAGGGTTCGAAAAATAAGGCTCCATAAGCCCACTTGCCGAGGCCAAAAGCTTGACGAAACACTAAGGCCCATCGCTAAACCCCCAAAGGAGAGACATACCCATTGGAGCATTTAGGCCTTTACTGCTTGACATTCAAACCTTTGTAGTGCCGGCCGAATAAGGGTAACTTAGGTGCCCAAGGCAGGTGTAGAAGTCTCCGTAGGTGCAGAGAAAATAGAATAGTCCTAATAACATATTGTCGCAAGTCGGTAAATCTCACCAATAAGGAAAGAAAGACAATAATAAGACATCATCAAATCGGATCCCTTAAAGGATCCCCCGATAAGGAAGGAAGATTATTCCAAATAAAGCACATTCTTTATATCCCTTACGGAGAAATCGGAATGCCAATAATAACAAAAATATCCCGTCGATGGGAATGAATCTAATCACCACAGCTAATTTGAACATCTGCACTATAAATACAAAGCCACCCCATCGGTGAAGATGCGCCAATCTTAAGCGATCCTAAGCATTCTCTTTTTCTCTCGAAGAAAGCGCTTAGGCATCGGAGCGGCCTGGGCGAAGCCCTCGTAGGCCAACAACTTTCTTGTCTTGCTGCGAGAGGAGTGCCACGTCGAGCCTACGAGACCAGCCTTCTGTGATCTGCCTCGAAACCAGACGATCGAGGCTTGCATCCCATCCATGACAATCAGTCTTGACGACCCTACGCTCAGGCCCAATTAGATTGAAAAAACGTGTCGGTTACAAACATTAGAATTTTGAGTGGGGTAACAACGATCCAAAATTTATAAAACCTTCTTTGCAAAAAATTCTAAAATTCAATAGGAAATTGTCCTAATGGTCCTGTGCTCATTAACACAACACAAGGATCCATTAAATCATACTAGGAAGCGAATCTTTTTTTGTGATTAAACCTTTAATTACAATATGTAGTAAACTATTCTGAAACTTTCGAACCAGTCCCTCCTTCCCTATGTCCTACATTTTTTGTAACGTTGAGCTCTTTATCACATGAACTAAACATAATAAACGTGAAATGAATCTTCATAATCCCATAATTTCTATCCAAAATATAATAAGCTTTATTCAATGTAAAGAAATTAATAATTTTGAAGAACCCTCTCGCCAAATTTGCAAATTAGTTCTCATCCTCAATCTATTACTTCTTTATAACACAATGAAAATTACTAAAAACATCGTTTTCTTCTATATATATATATATATATATATATATATATATATATATATATATATATATATATATATATATATATATATATTTATTTATTTATTACATTTATTTATTTGTTATTAACTTAAAATTAGTAGGATATGGTTGGCAATTATTTTCTAGAACCGTAAAATATTGTTTACACTGAAATAAAAAATAGGCTATAATGACATAATTTTAGTCCTGATTATTAAAATTCATAATTACAAATATATATCGCCACGTTAATTAAATTCATGTGGCAAAAGGAAACTCTCATTAACCTTTTAGCCATAGGAATTAATTGAGCATGACTATAAAAATTTAAAAAAAAATGAATCTGGTTTCTATCTTTCATACTATTGTGAAAATTGCTTTCAATCTTCCCCCTCGGTCCTGCTCACGACTCAGACTAAATCGCTTCAATGCTCAGACTCCTCTCTCTGCAATGGATTCCAATTTTGGTTTCTATCTCTCATGCTTATTGTGAAAATTGCTCTATTCGCCATGTCCAGAGTCGTTAATCCTCCATTTCTCTTCAATTCTAGGGTTCTGGCTCTGACTTGAAAGCTCCAGAACATACAATGACTCATTTCCGCTGAGTTTCCATGGCTAGTCCACTCTATCGATATCTTCTATTGCTCAACTCTTTAGGTGGAGCCAAGTCAGCATCATTAGGATTTGGGGGAAAAACCTAATCTTTATTGGAAGGCTAGTATAATTGAAGACTTGTTATTGGCTGAGTGAGAATGGCGAGTTTGGCAGGGTCGCAGTGAATGAGGATTGAGTGGTGCCAAAGGTGGCTCTGATGACTCTCCGTCCCTCCTCGTCTTTGTTTTGGAGGATTATTATAACCAATGAAATAAAAATCGGATTCGACGAGATTCACAGGTTCGATTTAGGGATCAGTTGTGATCGGACGGTTTGATTTTGAAACACTGCTTATAACATGTTTAAAATTCAGGATGGGGTGACCTAGAAAATAATAATAGCTATTGGGATTGCATATATTCTAAAAGTTACTCTACTTTTTTTGACAACTATTCACTTGCATATCATGTTATAATACGTTGTTCTCATAAGGATTCGAGTTTGGCATCTCCTAAAATTACTTTCCACCCCTTTACCACTTGAGTTAAGCCTCAAAGGCTAAAGGCACTCTACTTGACAATGTATATCATTAATTTTATTGCATGCGTATCTTGGATAAGTTGTATCTCTTTTAATTTATATCGACTATATTAATATGTTTGTATAGACCATATTAATATGTTAAAGATTTGGATTATAAACATTATAACGTATAACATTAAGCTTGTATAGGACTTCATGGATGTCAATTCCATCCAAATTAGATTTTTTTTTTTTACAGCTAAACATTTTACTTACAATATAGTAAACTTTTTTCACTGGGACTTGAACCCGGGACCCCTCCCCTCCCCCTTGCCTTTTGAAACATTGAGCATTCTACCACATGAGCTATGCATGATGAGCTTCCAAATTAGAACTTAGATCATAACAAAATGAACAAATCATTTCATTTGCTACATGTACAAAATTGTTGCACATTTATGGTGTGGCCCTAACTTTGTTTGAAGGGTGGTCTTGGTTGATTACCATGATCAATTAAGATTCTTAATTTTTGTTAATCACATAGTTAATTAAGATTACTAGCTAGCTATTTAGGAGTGGAGAATACAAGATATTGTAATTAGTTCTAAATTCAAAGCCTATAACCATGGAATTGGTCTTTTGGATTTTATGACTTATTAGTTACTACTTTTTAATTTAATACATTGATGTTTAATTTTTTGTTTTTTATAATAATAAGAAAGCAATTTGAACAAGGTTAATACCAAACCATGTACAAATATATTATAGCATAATGCAAATATAAAAATTTTAAAAAAAAAAATTGAATGAAATTGCATGAGATGATACTTGAAACAAGTGGCAATGTTTCAAAGATGCCTATGAAGATCTTTGTAACATTCCATTGGAAATCTCCAACATATTATTTCGTACAAGTAAATAACCAGTAGCAATTGAACAAAATAGAAAACGAGACGTTTTCAAACACTATAAGTGGTAGAAGACATCAAAGATAAGATTTTATTTTAATCATGGATACCATTTCTCTCTCTCTTTCTTTCTCAGATTCTTTGGGCGTAAATTAAAACTGAAAGGTTTCTGGTTGTATCATTTGTTTTGAGGGGTTTATAAGTGTAGGTTCTGTTTGGGCAAAAGGAATTTGGGAGAAAAAGCAAAGTTAAAAAAAAAAAAAATTGTTTTCATCATATTTTTTTTAAAAAAAAAGAATTAACCTGGCAAAAACAAAGCTTGTTTACAAAACTAATCATTTTCTTTAAAAAAAAAAAATCAAAAGAGAGTTAAAAGAGTTTAAAGTAAAAATAATTCATTTAAAAAAATACACATGTAGACTTCTTTTCAAAATATTCACAAAGTAATCTTTTGCTTTTTAAAACCACATTCACAACTACGATTTTAAGGTTAATTTTTCAAAGCGCCTTGGTGAATACGGTTTTAAAAGCAAAGAATTAGTTTATGAATATTTTGAAAAAAGAAATCTATATAATCTCATTTTTTCACAAAATTAATTACTTTTATATTAAACTTGGTTTAAACCCACTATGTGGCTCATCATACCTAGCTCGTGGTAGAGTGTTCACCATTTAAAACAGACCTAGGGCATAGGGAGGAGGGTACTAGGTTTGAGTTTTAATGGGAACAATTTACTACCATGAAACTAAAGTGCATTAAAAAAAAAAGACATTATGTGGACAAATTTTCCCCAAAAAATATAATTATAATAACATGGAGATGGGACAAAGTGACCACTTGAGAATTTAGTTATCATGTTACATATTTATTTGTACACTTTCAGGATATTTTACTTTTGCAGGAATTATTCTTAGAAATATTTTTAGGAATTTATCCTTTCTAAACCAATTTCTCTCTTTTAAAGCTAATTTCATTTCTTTAGCATTATTTATTTATTTATAAATAAAAGAAGAAAAATCTAACCTCTTTTTTTTCAACTTTCTCTTCTAGCTACTCATGTCTTCCTTTAAGCAAGGAGGTGATTTTTGTCATTCTAAACCTAAAATCATCTCTACTTGCCCTCGTTATCATTTATTTCTTAATAAAGTGGTTGTGCACATAGATATTGTTTTATTTTGTTTTTCGCTAGTTTCATTTGTCTTTCTTGTTCTGCGCGTTTGCTTTGTGTCGTGCGTCTTGTCTGACATTTGTTTTCGTCTTCCATTGCGACAAGCGATTCATCTAGTATAAAGTATATTCGATCAAATAGAATAATAGATCGAGTTATAATCGTCGATATGTTGCAAAACTAAGTTCCTATAGTATCAAATTTGTAGGCTTTGAGTCGATTTATTATCTTTATTAACATAGGTGTTGTTTCATCTACATGGTTTTACAGTGCATTTGCGTTTCTATCGATGTATTCTTAGTTTTGAATCAATAATAATATTTTATTTTTAAAAAAAAGGCTAATTTCATTTCCCATTATTTATAGGGTTTTAAATTAAAGTCAAGTTATTGTATATAAGCAGAGGTAGATCTAGTATAGGCCAGTGGACCTCATTGAATTTTTTGTGAAAAAATCTCCATTTTATCAAGTACATGAGTTATGTCCCACCGAAATCCATCAACTTTTACTATTGCATTTAACCTTAATTTATTAATCTTTATCAAACATGCAACTTAAATATGGCCTCAACGAATCCAATTTGCATTGTATGAGTAAAAAATAGGAGAAGTGAGGGAAAAAAAATTGAATTCTAACCAAGAGAGTGAATTATATTTCATAGTATTTCCAATTTATAAGAAATATATTTAGCTTCAAAGAGTTCGCATATTTTAGGCAATTCTCTTTAAATAAAACTATAAAAGTA
Source organism: Tetrastigma voinierianum (assembly GCA_016808115.1). Lineage (NCBI taxonomy): Eukaryota > Viridiplantae > Streptophyta > Magnoliopsida > Vitales > Vitaceae > Tetrastigma > Tetrastigma voinierianum. Next base: position 28,451 of record JAEQBH010004577.1, on the reverse strand, counting down.
AACATATTGTATCGTTAAAACCTTACAAAGAAATGGGAAAAACTCTAATCCATGAACGAGTGAATTATTTCTTGGATAATTAAACCATTATGGTAGTCTCTTTAGAAGTTTTTCTAGTATAACCTAGTAAAATAAAACCTAGATAAAAGAAAAAATAACATAATATATTCATATTTTATTTTCCAACTCTTATGTAATAGACACATGTACGTTTTCTTTAACACTTTAACTGATAGATACTTAAATCATTACATTTGTAAATATATATACAAGATCATCACAAGATTAATTGAATATGTAGAACGTCATTTTTTTTTTTTTGGAGTTTGTGACTATAAAAGAGAGATTTAGTGAGATTTATTTTGTTTTATTTACCTTTTTATAATATATATATTTTTAATTTGTGATATACATGTAACACTAATTTCATGGGACTTAGTAACGTATCTTTGATGAGCGATAGTTCATATAATTCGAATATTTGAAGAGGTGGATATCATTGTCTACTTAATTGATTTTCATGATATTTATAACCGGTAATACATATCATATTTTAGATCAAGCTTTGTGAGGGCTTAAAATATCCAGCATTCACATATCAAGTGTCGAGATTCTAATTCTATTAAATAAATAAATCCCCGTGTCTATCATCATTTTTTTTAATTTTGTATAAAACAAACAATATCATCTTAATGTAATTTAAAAGCATTATCTTTGATGAAGAGTAATTTACATAATTCTTCAATATTTTAGCTTATTAACCTTAATCATACACATTTATATTTCATTTTTGAATGGTTTAAATAGGGGATATAACAGCAGTGAAGGTCCAAACCACATAAAAACCCTAGCCGCACTCCTCTTTTTCTCTCTCTCTTCATGTTCTCTTGTAGCCCTATTTTCCTCCAAAGTAAAAGGTGATGTGATTTTTTTTTTTTTTTTTTTTTTTGCCATTTTTGGTCACAAAATCACTTATCTGCATCTTTTCTTTCATGTTCTTGCTTAATAAAGTGGTTCTTCCACGAAGATTTAGGTTTTATCTTGTTTTTGTGTTGTCATGTCGTTTATCAACGTTTGGTTTATCATCGACATTTACAACATGGTGATGTTCGTAGATCTTAACTAGCATTTTATGCGTATTGGGGGTGATTTAGATATGCAAAGTGGATCTGATCGGTCCAAGATATCTAATTATAGTTGTCAGTATGTTGAAGAACTAGAGTCGCATATATTCTAGTCACTGTATTATCAAATTTGTAGTCTTTATGCCAATTTATTATCCTATTAACCTAGATATTGTTTCATCCTGTATGGTTTTTAGCTATTTGTATCTTTGATCTATTGATTTATTGCAAGTTTGAATCAATAATATTAATTTTCCTTTCAAAAAAAAAAAAAAAAAAAACAAGGGATATAACATTGTTTACTTAATTAACATCCATGATATTTACTAATAACACCAAGATAAGGTATGTTTGGACCAATTGTAGTTCTTTTTTTTATCTTTGGGGTGAAATAGTCCTCTTTAGAAATGACAAATACCCAATTTTTTCAGGTTACCTACCCTTAATAGAACGGGTATGAGAATATAACAATCAAGTATGGGACAGGTTTGGGTTTGGTATTTTAAAACCTATGCTCGAGTCTAGGATTTATAACACATTTTGTCCGCCTTGTCACGGTGGAAAAATATCATTTACCTTTATATATAGATCCTCCCTCTTTTTTTATTCTAAGGTTGTCACAATTCTTCTCCTTCTTTTCGTGCAGGGTTGTCATCACTCTTCTCCTCCTTTCTCATTCTAGAGCTCACGAGTAAGCTTTTACTAATTGAAGTCACAACGCGATTTCTCTAAGCGATTTTGGTTTCTAAGATCGATTGATGGGGCACAATGGTGGTAGAAACGATCGATGTTCTAGTCCTCGAATCGTCTGCTCGACATCACCTTTATTCGATAAAAAATTCCGCCTTCTAGTGCTTCATGTTGAGAATTTATGCTAATTTTTTCTCTTATTAATATGGTTGTAGATTTTATTTTTTTTATTTAGATGTGGTTTTGAGTCTTTTGACCGAAAGATCTATTTTGATATTAAGATTCGATCTTGATCTCCTACACAAGATTTTAACTTTTTGAGAATTGCTGTTTTTTCATCTTTTTTTTAAAGAAAAAGCCATGTTTGATTATTGAGAAAACATAGTGACAAATATAAGTGTGCATTCGGAGTCCTGAGTCCTTAATGTTTGGACTTTGATTTAGATTCGAACTGGCATACTCTTGTGCATCGAACTCCCCCTTATGGAACTTAGTGTGTGCATAGCAAATGTGATATATTTTGCAATAAGATAAAGCACACACAATTTTTACGTGGTTCAACAACTTACTTATGTCCACAGGGTTGTGCCTAGATTCTACGATTTCCACTAACCTGATTCAAGGTTTACAATTAGTCTAATGTGGTACGAGACTCCCTCTCGACCAACAGCCCTTCTTGAAACCTAATTACTTATAGTGGAATTCATAATGAACTCCCTCGATTCCTACTGTGACGTACACACCTAATCCCGCACATTAATAAAAGATGAAGAATTAAAGAACATCATCTTTCACCAAAGATTCAGACTTTTAACTAAAGGTGAAAGACTTTTAGTAACATTACCTCGGAATATCTACACTCTACCTCCTTTATGCGTCGGGACTTCGCTCAGGGAAAATCCGTGTTGAAGCGTACTTCAAAGTCTCAAATATATAGCCTTGTTTATTCGGATATGGAAGACTAGATAAGATTGGAACATTATCCTAATATGACTCCAAACCTACCTTGAATTATCCGAACTTTCCTTAAAGCTATCACGCTGAAATAGGAAACTTGTTACTCAAGTATCCTCTTTAGAATGGAATCCTTATTTTATTCCAATCCTGGTTTGATAGCTTAGATGATCTGATCTTCTTGATTTGATCATTATCCACTTGCCTAAATGATCTTTATCCGCTTGTCTAAATGATCTTTATCCACTTGTCTAAATGATCTCAGGATCATAGGTTACTTGCTCCCCAAGTACCTTGGTCTCCACGCTAGCATATTGCCTTGAACCCCACGTCAACTCTACTCCAAGTCTCGACTTATGGAGTCTCGCACATCCCTATATTGTGGGAAGGTCTTAGTCCGGACTTCATCTTGGTTTTTCCAGGGACTTCTTGCTTGATCCTTCAAATCTTTATCAATCAATTCTGATCTTCGAAGCAATCTTAACTGCCTTAACACACCAGGGATGGAGATATGGACAATCTCAAACCCAACACATAAGATGGAAGGGAATGAGGAAAACACAGATCGGGTTGTGATGGGGCGATGATGAGATTTTGGTTCTAATATCATAATGGAAATAGGGAATGCATATCCCTCCATGACTTGGGTTTAATTGGGACGAGTTTGGGGAATGATCAGATGTTGTGGAATAGGAACGGAATAAGGATTCTGTAAGACCCGAGAAAATTCAATTTTCTGAAAAAGGGCAAAATCGTAATTTTGATAAAAATCCGAATTTTTTCTAGATCTCGGATGACTAATCGGACTTCACCGTTGGAATCGTCTCGCGAAATCTAGCTACCACGTCGAATTTCGAGACAGTTGGAATTTACGCATTTTTCGAGGCACCGGGTATCGGGTGCCATAAAACAACATGTGATGTGACAAAATTCACCTACTACATGTACTCATAACGACACATGTTGCATGAGTAGAAGATGATAAATGGAGCTGACCTAGATAGTGCCAAGTTTAAAAATCCAAGAGAATGGACATAGGGAATTTTGGAAATGTTTAATGATAATGAGACAAAATAAGAAATAGTGATCATTTTCTCCATTAATTGAAGGCCAAAACGTGAAGGAGAGGAGGAGGGATGTAGTAAGCTTAGGTTTGGTTAGTTTTAGAGAGAGAGTGGCCTTCTCTCTAGGATTCGACGTCGGACCGTCGGTTCTGTCTGACAAAGTAAAGTTGCTCTGCGCGGCGGGGGCTACTCGTGGGCACGATTTGGTGGAGTTCAGACAACTCAAGAGGTAGGGATCTTTTCACTTGTATTAATCTTTGTGGCTAGAGTCATGTAAATGGTTAGGAATGTTACGAGACTTGTTTTGCGTAAACTCGATCTCAAAAGCTTTGAGCGTGGAGAAAATTCCAATTTATTGTAGTCGTGAGCGATAACCGAGGTTTCTGTTCACATGAATAATCGTGATTTTGGTGTGAATTTTATGATGTTAAGTGATTCCAAAATGAATTACTTGTGTTTGTTAATTAGCCATGTTAATTTTGGTGTTAATGGTTGCAAATTGAATAACATGAATTGTTTAGTTCATTGGTTAATGTATACATATTAAATATATTAGCATAAATTGTTTGGAATTAGCATAATACATTCCATATCACCTTTAGGGCACCAGAATATTAGGAAGCGGTGCATGACACGAATGAAAACGAACATGTTTGTGAAGGAATTTCAATGGATGATTTTAGGAGAATTGTGTTGGGAGATGGTCAACAGTACACATGGAGGAGCCATGAATTGTTTAGGAAGGTTCTCCAACACATTCACCTCGGAGGGGTGAAGTCCCGATATTTTTATCGAAATTCGATGGTAGTTTGAGAACAAGAGCTTTGTTTTAGCTTGTGATTTTACTCGCATTCGGCTTAGGCATATGTGAGGGAGTCGGTGAGGACTCGAGACATGGGTTTGGGCATGTAGACATTCGAGTAGATTCATGAAATTGCTTGAATGTGATTGTTTGTCATGATATGTGCACTTAGGCGGGGAGTAACCGGGTGGGAAATTAGCCTTCTTGGGCTTTGCTCACCTGTCAGAATATTATTTCAAGTACAAGGGCGTTCGAAGACGGCTCATTTAGAGGTCGATTTGAAGAAGCTAGGGTTGTAGCTTTGATGTTTTGTATAACATGTATTAGAATTGTAAATTTTAATATGTGTTTGTATTAAGAGTAATGTAATAACTCTTGAACTATTGGAATATAGTTGGGTGTATCTTGATGACTATTGGTGTATGGGCCCAAATGGCCATTTTTATTCAGGTATGGATCTCGCGATACAAGACTTATAGATTTTCCGCGAGTTGACAGGTTGTCAACAGACACCCCGATTTTGGGGCGTCACAGATTCCTCGTCCCAAACCCGCCCTATTCCCAATCCTAGTCTTCTCTTACTTCAAGTAAACGAACAACCACTTTTGCAGACTTAGTACATTATAATTTGTTCACATGCAAATGATTCAAGATTTTCTTTGTATATGTTGATGGATTGACTAATATTGCATTTGGAATGTTTTTTATTTGCAAGTTAAGACAATATTTTATTTTCTCAAGATCTTTTATTTCAAATAATTTGTTGTTCGTGTGAGTTATTTGAAAATCCCATCGAGATTTAAGTCATTAACATACACCACAATAACTACAAACCTAATTTTTGATTTCTTAATTAAAAATGTATCCATATACCCTTATTTTAGTAAGTATTTGTCAAGTTGGTTATACCACATACCTCAAAAGTATTACTATATGTATACACGAACCTATAACTTAAGTAATTACTTATTATGAGGATTTATAATATTTTCTTAAGGCAATTAAAAATTTTAGGGACTTTATGTACCTATCATTATGTATGAATCAATAATAAAGAATATGTTATAAAATTATCCATAAAAAAATATGTTATAAATTCATCATACTCAAATCTAGTCTTTTTGAGGTTATCAAATTGGTATAAAGCAAGCATTATGACATCCATAAAGAAAGTAGTATAACACTAGGTTTTGAAAACTTGTACTATGTACTTATTACATTTATATCTTATAATTTTCATTTTGTTAAAAACTCTTACATCTTGAAGCAATTGTAAGTAAGTCAAAATACCTTTTGCTTTTGTAATTAATGGATTTTAAGTTTTATTTACTTTGTTTTTTTTCTTTTAGACCATCATGTCCATATCGAGCATTCATCCGCTATTGTTGGTTTGATATTCTTGTTTCTTGTGATATCAATAGCCGCGGAAAAAATATTGTCAATTATAAGAGTATTTCAATCCCATTTTCTCTTATTTGTAGATAATATTTCAAACCCATTCTCCCCTCCCTATTTATAGATAATAAATTGGCATGTCATTATTTTAAAGTATGCCTCTTCATGGATCAATTGCATAATTTATGCCTCTTTAGGGGTTATTTATTTATTAATTTGGGACTCATTAGTCAATTCAATAGCCCATTTTTAAATATACCTTCTATAGGATTGTTAACCTTTTCATACATTTTTTTCTTGTGTTTTTTCCTAGAAATTGTATCTTTTAAGCTAATAAGTCTATCACACTTCAAGCTTGTTTCAAATTCATTTCCTTCGATATCAATTAATCGTCCGAAAGGGACATTAATCCGTACTATAATATTTTGTAGCTAGTATAATGTTAGTGCATCTTACAATTGATTTGCACTTTCTAACGTTTGAATAGTATCTTGACCTTCTAAAGTTCTAGTTCACTTTAATAAGATTGAGGATTGAGGTGAGATAAAATAAATTTATTGCAAGTAAATTTATTAAAAATTGTTTTATCAAATTGGATTTCAACAAAAAATGCCATGAAAAATCAATTATCTAAGACTCTACAATGATAGATGGAGAATCAAAACCATCATAAATCTAATACGTCTTTGATGACTCATCTTAATCCTTCGACGAGGATCGATAGCGATATAAATAGCATAACGAAAAATTTTAAGTGGAAAACATTTGCTTGTTGACCAAGTACAAGTCTAAAGTTGAGATATTGAGTTAGTGGAAGGTCAAAATGGATTAATGATATGTTATAGAATGTGTGTATGCATGTGTATGTATATATTGATAAGGGATTCAAAATAAACTGTTTTGGGAATAAACATGCATGAGTACTAAGATGTTTAATGTCAATTCTAATTGACATTTTAATAGTTAACAAATGTTTTTGATGAATATTCTCCCACATTATATATCAAGACAAATTTCCTTGATAGAATAATTTGGAACTATGTTCTCAAATGAATTATTTGAGTAAGAATATATGTCGATGCCACACACATTAATTGGGAGTAAAGACAAAGTAAACATGTGATCATCTAGCAAGGCGGCTATATCATACCATAAAATACCAAAAGGATCACAAGAATTATCCCCATGAATTTTTTTTCTAAAAAATTAGAATTCTAAAGTAGTGAAGTTACACATTCTAACTTCTCATCTCCCATTTCAGATTAACATTCTTGAAGTATGACAGATTTGGCAGCTTAAAAGATATATTTCCTTATAAAAGGAAAACACAAAATAATTAAGAACATATGAAATTAAAATTTAAAACTCTTTTAAAGTTTAGAATGATAAAAGGGTGACTAATCAATTTCAACCTAAAACAATTGACCCTAAAGGAGAAAACAAATAGCATTGAAGAAAGTATATATTGGCTATTGAAAATAAGATGTAAAAAACAATGTATAATAGGAAAAGATAGGATCGAATAACATTTTACCCTTAATGTTTTCTCCTTCAAAATAGATCTATTTGATATAATTAGAAATGATAAAGATTCAAATAAAGTGGTAAGAATGTTAACATAGAATGACTATAAAAGGGGCACAAACTGGAATCCTAAACTAAGTTATACTCATTATAAATCCAAAATAACTAACTCTATGCAAAAGCCTAAAGTCTCAAAACCAATGAATGCTCCCAAATTTGTATCATAGCGAGTTGGCTGTAGTTTTGAAATCTTAATGAACTAGCTGTCAAACCATAGGGAAATGTAGGTGTAAAGAGGATATTCATGGGTTAAGATGAATAAAAAATAAAAAAAGGAAAACCCTTTCACTTAATTTCTTCAAAAAAAAAAATTATGATTTTTGTGAAAAATAGGAAAAAAAAACCAATTAAATTTAAAGGGAATTAGACTTTACAAAATTTAGACAAGTGCTAAGGATAAGAGATCCTTTGAGCTACCTTGTTTCCAAGAAGAGACCTTCCAAATTAAGCTAACACAACCAAGATACCTATATATATGTGTGCTTTCATCTAGAGAATTTTCAATACAAACATGATTTAATTAAACCTAATGTCACATACTTGTGAGTGAACCTCCATAGGTAAATCTTAATGCTCCCAAAACCTATTTTCTTTTTAAATTAAAGAATAAGTAATGGTCATCTTAAAGCACAATAACAATCACCATTAGGTGTTTGGAATACTCTTCAATGGCCATTAAACTCCAATTTCAAGCAATAAGAATGATTTAGAATAAATCACTTGTATCATCGAAGCCTACACTATCTATTTACTTGCTAAATCATAACATTAAGAGCTCAATAATGGTCATCTCAAGTCACTTTAGCTCTCATCATAGTGCTTGAGATGTTTCACAAAGCTCCAGATTTCAAGCATGAAAGGCATGACATTCTATTTAAAAAAAAGCGAATATCTTAAATTATAATTTGATTATAAGAATGACTACTTAAAATTAGAGGATCATTTCAAGGGTAAAGGGAAGATCTTAGGTCCCTTAGCCTATCCTGTTCTTATGTTAGGAAACTTATGAACCTATCGCTTACATTAGTATTATATTTTCTTGAGCTTGGGGCCCTCATGATTTTGTTTTTAGGATCTCGTAAGGCCTCATACTGGTGGATATTCTTCATACTTATTAACTTATAATCGTCCATGTTTCTAACCCTTGGGGCCTTCCTAACATTCCATACATAAGTTTTCCCTCGTGGACCTTATAGTCTTTATTAATCTTACTTCCTATTCTCTCCATATTGGTATGAATATCACATAACTAGACTGGCGCGATTCTATAAATCCTACAAGATATAAGACTATATCTTGAGATTATTACAGATAGTTTAAGACACATAAAAAACTAGAGGATCATTTCAAGGGTAAAAGGGAAGACCTTAGGGTCCCCTTAGCCTATTCTTACATGTTGGGAAACTTATGGACCTACCATTTCTACATTAGTATGATATTGTCTAACTTGGGACTGAGGCCATCATGGTTTTGTTTCTAGAGCTCCATAAAGGCATCATACCAATATTCTTCATACTTATTAATAAAATCGTCCTTGTTTCTAACCCTTAGACACACACCTAGCATTACATACATAGGTTTTCCTGTGGACCTTATGATCATTATTAATCTTACTTCTATTTCTCTCCATATTGGTATGAATGCTCCCAAACTAGACCACAACCTTTATATCAATCCTATAAGATATAAAACTATACCTCGGGATTATAACGAGCAGTTTAGACATAGAAAAATGAGACCATTTCAAAGGGTAAATAAGAAGACCTTAGGGTCCCCTTAGCCTATTCTTACATGTTGGGAAACTTGTGGGCTTGCCCCTTTAATTCTACATTGGTATGATATTATCTAACTTGGGCTTGAGACCCTTACGATTTTGTTTTTAGGCTCATCTCATACCAATCGAAAATTCTCCATACTTATTAACTTATAATCGTCCCTGTTTCTAACCCTTGGACTCACACCTAACATTACATACATAAGTTTTCCTTCATGGACCTTATGATCATTACTAATCTTATTTCCTATTTCTCTCCATATTAGTATGGAATATCCATGCTGAACCTAGCGTGATTCTGTCAATCCTACAAGATATAAGACTATACCTAGGGATTACAACGGACTTAAGACAGAGAAAAAACTGGAGGATCATTTCAAGGGTAAAAGGGAAGACCTTAGGGTCCTGTTACCCTATTCTTACATGTTTGGAAACTTGTGGGCCTGTCCCTTTAATTCCACATTGGTATGATATTATCTAACTTGGGCCTGAGGCTTTTACGATTTTTGTTTTGGGTTCGTCTCATACCAATTGAATATTCTCCATACTTATTAACTTATAATCGTCCCTATTTTTAACCCTTGGGCCTTTACAACATTACATACATAAGTTTTCCCTAAATGGACCTTATGATAATTACTAATCTTATATATTTCTATTTCTCTCCATATTAGTATGAATATCCCATAGCTAAACCTAGCACGATTCTATCAATCCCTGCAAGATATAAGACTATGCCTCAAGATTACCATGAGTGGTTTCGACCTGCAAAAAAACAGGGCGGGCTAGTTTGGTAAATCCCCAGGGAGCCTGATGGTTTACACCTAAACTACAAATGGCATCCCTTAATTGACACCATAGCTTTACTAAACATGGTTTTTGGTAAAACCATCAAACCTTCATACAAACAAGCAATTATATATAGCCTCCCCTCCCTTACTCTTTCTTTCATCCCATGTGGGAGCTTAGAATGAGAATCTTGTAGTAGTGTTGGTGGAATAGGGAGTGAGGGTAGGTATCACAAATCAAGCATGAATCTCTCATTGAAGTTATAAGAGATATTTAGCATATGCATAATCATGCGACCTCATGGGGTACTATTCCATTGATGGATGTTGTGAGTTTACGAAGGCCGGGAAGAGCCCATGCATGGGAATCTCTTATTTGCGGCCTTGTAGATATGGGCTTCCACGGAAGGAGTGCTTTCCATGACAGAACAACCGAGTTTAGTACCTCCACCGCCAGATCCACGATCTCTCACTCAGTTCCGATCTTTTGCAGGAATAACATCTTTTGGCACAATTTGAGGCGCCAGCCGCCAGCTAATTGAACGAATGAGATGGGTCGGATTCGAGATTCTGAGTGGAGAGGCTGAGGAAGAAGCGAAACGAAGGCGCGAAGGCGAAGGAGAGGATGAGTGCTTTTTCTGAAAGGTTAGGGTGGAAATCTCCAGGGCATAATAGTGAGAGAAATTCGTAGGATTGCATTCGATCATTGGGATTAGTCGTGGGTTTTAAGGTTTAATTTGAACGATAGCAGTGTATGGGAAGAAGCTGCTCTCAGCGGGTATACATCATCGTAGTGTGTATACAACCAAGTCGTCGCCCTTTGATGCCGTATTTACCTTCACCTTCGATCAAGCTTCTTTATAGTTAGTTTCTTGAACACGATCATCGACTTGGGAAAAGATTGGAAATCATAAAAACTAGTCTTTTTATTTGAGTGTTTTTTTTTTTTTTTCACTTTTCTTTGTTCTTGTTTTGAGGCCCGAACTTTGACAACCATTTATGGTTCTTTGTTTTGGTTGTTATTGTGATTTCGAGTTGTTGTCATTTTAGGTCTTTTTTTTTTTTTTGGTGAATTCCTAGGTGGAGTATGCATGTTTATTTAACTTTGTTTTGTTTGAGTTGGTTAAATATAGTCCCTTTCTTCATTTTCTTTCCTTTCATTTTCTTTCCCTCGATTTTCTTCCTTCTTATTTATGGAGAACCAAACGTAGTCTGGATGCTCATTTGAGTTCGTCTTCTCCTAAACACCATTAAATCATTCTTTTTTTATACCCTCTTCTTAGATTCAAACCTGAAATCTCCCGTAAACCCAAATCCCACCAATTTACCATTTGAGCCATCTTAGCAAGGCAATGCTGGACAGTTTACTCGATTGGGAACAACCTCTAATAAATCGGGTTCATAACCTTTCGTTACAACTTTTTAGAATTTTAATGGGGCGACAACTGAAATTTCTAGAACCTTCAAGCAAAAAATTCTAAAATTCCAATGGAAATTGTTCCAATGGTCCTCATTCTCCTTCGCCCCCTACAAGGGCCCATTAAATCATACTAGGCTTGAATCTTTTTTTGTGACTAAACATTTTAAATTTCAGTGTGATAGAGTTGTTATGTTTAAGTTGACTCGGGATCCTCATTCCTTATGCCACATCTTTTTGAAACATTCTACTACATGAATTAGACATGATAGGCAAGAAATGAATCTTCATAATCACATAATTGCCATCAAAAATATAATAAGCTCTATTCAATGTGAAGAAATTAATAATTTGAAGAACAACTAAAACAAATTTGCAAGTGGTTCTCGTATATCTACTACTTACGTATAATTACTAAAACATTAGTTTTCTTATATCTATATTTATTTATTAACTTAAGGAAATTAGTAGGATCACGGGTTTAGCATTATTTGCTAAGAACAGTAAAAAACTATTTCTACTTTGAAAAATAGACTATAATGTGGAGACTTTAGTCGTGGTTATTAAACGCCACGTTATTTAAATTCATGTGGAAAGAAGCTCGTTAACCTTTTAGCCATAGGAATTAATTGACTATAAAAATTTAAAAAAAAAATGATCTGGTTTCTATCTTTCCTTACCAATGTGAAAATTATTGCAAGTATAAATGAATCGAGGCGGAATGGCGAGTTTGGTGAATTAAATGAATAAGTTAGAGTGGTGCCAAAGGGTGGCTCTCTTGACTCTCAGTAGCTTCTAGTCTTTGTTTTGAAGGGTCTTTATAACCAGTTTAAAACCGGATCGATATTCATCGAAAAAAAGTTATCGGTTAACTTGGTTTAGGGATCAAGCAGATGGATTAATCGCGGCCGAACCAGATTAAAAACTGCAATGGAAAGGTCCACTTAGGTCGGCATTCAGGCCCAGAGTCGGTTGGAATAGATTTTACTACAGTTTAAATCGGATGGTGGTTATCCATAAAAATAGTAAAAACTTTTTGACAATTAAGAACTTTATTCTGATGTAGTAAATTGTCCCCATTGGACCCGAACCTCGAACCACTCCCGCCACTGGATGTCCTTCATTTTAAACTTTGAGCGTTTTACCAAGCGAGTTAGGCATGTGTATAGCTATTTTTATTTTAAAAACATAAAATGTATAAAAGCATCATTTAATTATTTTCATGATTAAAAATAAAACATTAGACATAAAAATTATTTTTAAATCATATTGGAAATGTTCAAAATAATTCAAGTTTCCAAACAAATTAATTAGGGGAGTCCGTTTAAAAGGGACAAATAAAGAAACTGTTTGCACAAGTAACCCCTTATTTTTATAACCTTTAAAAACATCAATTAGGACAAAATGCCCACTCAGGTGTCTCTCCCGCGTCGACCCAGTTTCTTCCTCCAACTCCAAATTTCGATTATGGTTTGTGAGGGATGAGAAAAAAGCCCTAAGTCTTGTTTCTCTTTCGATTATGGTTGCAAGAGGGAGGATTTTGGTTGAAGAGAACAAAGCCCTAACTATTGCTAACTCCTCTTTCGATGTGGCGGTTCCATTATTACGAGTGAGTTCGGAGCTACGAGTGCAGGGAGAGCAGCACAAGAAGCATACGACTATAAGTTCATTTGTTTAGAAGATGTATCTTAGGCGGGAGAAGCGTGCTTTGGAAGAAAAATGAAAATGCTTTCTCTTTGGTAGTGTCCTTGTTTCTCTTTGCGAGTTCTTCTTGTAAGGTAATTCTCATCTCTTGTTTTCCTATCATATTTTTATCTATTTTTGTGAGACTGCTTCCTTGTATGATTGATTTGTGGTTTGGATTATGGATTGTAATTTTAAAATCACAAGCGTTCATGGTACCTCGATACTACTGAGTATGTTTTCTTGTTTTTTGGTTGCTTTGGAACCTCGTGAGAATATGAATCAAGATAGCAGGTTCAGTTTGCTACATCATGACCATAACTGAATAATTAAATTAGATATATGATAATTTCTAATTTAGGACTCTGCTTGGTTGCCCAGAATGTAAGAGAAAGTCCTAGAATACTATACTCTACATTACTTAGGACCTAAGAACATCAACTAAGACTACTCTTGAATAAGAATAGATCCATTGTTCAACAATTAAAACTCTATGACTTAAATAGAAGTTGAGGGTTGGTGCCTTATGAGAATTAATAAATGAGTTGAGATTGTTTTTAAAAAATTGAAGTTGATTGATAATGGTACTAAAGGATCGTTGGAAGACTAACTATCTTTCTCATACTCATCGTAATATAGCTCATGTAGTTAGTGTGATTAGTTAATTTATGAATGCAGCATAGAGCAAAGGAAGTTGCTTATTGAATTCTTAGATAATTCAAGGTGGCAAAGAGGAAAGGAAATTAGATATAAAAAATGTGAATATGGATATAGAACCTATATTGATGCAAAGTGGGATAACTCTCTTACTGATCAGTGTGGAATAAGCCAAATTCAAATCAATTTGAGGCAAGGATGTGGCTTTGAGTTAGGAATGAAGCTGGAAGATCCTTTGATGATATATTATGACAAGAGTTAGCCATAAGAATTTTCTATGATTTTTTACATCATGATTAAACTAAATACGAAGATATATCGACAATTCATCAGGAAAAAATCCTAGAAAATGGGGCTACGTGTTGCCTTTGTTGCTTGAAAAGGCCAACTTGCAAATTCTCATACAAATGGTTGTCGAGTTCTACATTTCAATATGTTCTAGGCTTGCTTGGAATGGGAAATATTTTTTATCTTGCTTGAGAAGTGTTATAAATATGTAGGTTACTATTTCTTCACATGTTGAAAATATGCAAGTTGATATCTATTTTCTAATTGTATTATTGATGTGCACAAGCAAGCTAATATATATGTAGGTTGTTAATGACGACTACATTGATCTAATACTTTCATACAAGCGCACGCGCGCACACACACACACACACATATATATATATATATATATATTATAACATAGTTAGTATACCATACTAACAATATGGTATAAATGTATTTATAATGTAGTAGAGACCAACAATATGTTGTAACATTGATTTTTTTTTTTTTTTTTTTTTTTTCTTGTTGTTGGGTTGCTTTCAGTTGAAAAAGGAGAAAGTAAAAGTCAAACATGGAAAATCGAAGGAGAACCGGTCACTGAATGCGCACTTCCCCTTAAGCAATGTCTTTGCTCATGAAATAAGTGGATTTCATAATTTTATAAAATTTGATTTAAATAATTATACATATTAAACTTATATAAAGTAATTCATGTCGGATTGAAAAAATTTCACTTAAATACAATCAAGTTAAGAGTTGAAAGTTAATATAGTTGTTGCTTAAAACTAGTAGGAAATTCTTATTAATATTTTTATAATTTGGTACTATTTTGCAAATTGATATTTCTCCTCCTCAACCAACTTTGTTAAGCAAAATACCCAAGGAGGAGTATTTTCTAAGAAAAATAGCATGCTTATCCCATTTGATAGCTATAGAAAATATAAAGGAAAAATTGACTGATCAACAATTGGAGATGTTTAGGAAGTCATGCTTTGGTAAATTTTTACTCCTTCCTGAACTAAAGTTTTCAGCCCAAATTGTTCATAGTTTATTGTTACGACAATGTGAAACAAAGAAGGAAAATGAAATATGGATGGAAGTGAAGTCAAAAGGTTTAAGATTTGGTAAAGATGAATTTGTCTTAGTTATAGGCTTAAGTTTTGGTCATATTCCAAAATTTGATAAAAGGTCATCACGTATAAGGGAGAAATATTTTTAAGGAGAGAAGAAAATGCGTATTGATCAATTGGAGAGAGGTTTCCTTTCTTTAGGAAATGAGAAAAAAAAGAAGAAGAATAACAATAAGAAGCAAAAGAAAATGAAAGAACCTAATGATGAAGATGTGGTAAGGTTGGCACTTCTATATTTGTTGGAACATGTTTTGCTTTTGATGTTACAGTAAAATTCTGATAGATATAATGGGTTGCTCTAGTGGATAATCGAAGGCTTTCAAATAAATATCCATGAGGGAAAATTTGTTATGAGAGGACATTATTTGTTTATAAAGAGGGGCTTTAGCGAACCTAGCTTACAAATTCCAAGACAAGAATAAAGAAAACTTATAGTTGGACTTAAAGCATACAAATTTTGTAGGATTTGCACAGTGCTCGCATTCGGGCATTTGAGGTTATTTAACTACTTGGATTGAAATGTGAAACTCGTGTATCTCAAGGCTACCCTCAAATACTGAATTGGAGTGCAACTAGTGCTCCAAGGGCTACTGAAGTTGAAAATTTGTTTCAACCCTAATGTAAGTACTTTCCACAGCCTTGAAATTATAAGAATACAATTATATACATTATACTATGTTTGACTATTAATTAAAGTTTACTTTATATTTGTAGCTATGCTTTCATTCACTGTTATTACCTTCTACTGAGGAGCAACAACAAGACTATTAGAAGCATTCAGGCAAACAAGGAACCTTGGTAGAAAATTTGGACCAATCAACTACATATCAAAATTCTAAGAAAGATGAGTCTTGGTTTGATGAAAGGTCATTTGAAACGGCAACATATGTTATTGCTACTACTGCAGCAATGACAGATGAAGATAGAAATGATGTGTATGTCCCATCAATTGAGGTATTCAACTAAAATTAATGTTTTCCATAATCATATTTACATGCTGAAAGTGGTAACTTCACCTTATTCATTTGCAATATGTACAGAAATTATGGATGGAGTTTATGAAATTCAAGGAAACCTCTAAGTCACCTCAATTATCTAAAGAAAGAAATCGAGGGATCGATTGGAAGATGGATGGAACTAAAACAACTTTTTTGTTAAAAGTTAGTGATAAGTACATATATTGAAATCTTCTAATATTTGAATGATTTACTTTATCATTTGATTAATTATTAATTTTGTTCGTCTATAAACTTTAGGGAAAGATTTCAAATGAGGAGGGTGGTAAAGGATTTCAGATCACAACATCTAGCACAAAAGAAAATGGCAATATGAATGATGATCTTCAACGTTCAAATTTGCAGGGTGATGCGTATAATGAAGTGAAGAGAAATGACATTCATATGGATGTGAACATTGGCATGGAACCTTCCACAGACCTTTTAACACAAACACAAATACATATCCGTAGATGGGAAGGATAATGATGATCCAGTTAATGATATCGTCAAGTTGTTTGGTTCCCCAACCATGCTAAGTGAATTTTCAATCTATGTCATACCGCACCACCTTTCTTCTACAATCTTCAAGAAGAGACATCAAATTAAAAAATCTCGAATTTTGCAAGATCCTTTTATAGATCCAACGAAGAAAAAGAAATTGAGGAAAGAGATTGGTTATTCTTCAACTTCATTTAATCCCTTGCTTTCAATCTCTGAAGAAGCATTAAGTCCTTTTCTCAAGGTGGATGACCCCAAGACCAAGAGTAAGTTATAAAACAATTTGAACTTGTACATTTGTGTATTTACAATTTATTAAACCAATGATCCATTTTACTTGATGTTGAAGGTCTACAATTGACATTGACTTCATGTATGTTGATCAATGGTTCAAGTCACTACTTACTTCATGGCTCATGGTCAATGACATGGTACGTAATTAGTCATATTTTTTATTGAGATTGAAACCAAAGCATGAAACTAATTTATTTATTTATATTTTATAATATTGATAAGGCGTTTCTTCTTCTTTTTCAGAATCAATTAATGCAAAATCTCATATTTTCTCCCATAAATTTACTAGACACTACGCTGGGTATGTATAACTTCAAATTCTGTTCTCATTTAAAAAAATTTGTAATAATAAAGCTATGATGTTGATGATTAACGTCTAATATAATGCTTTTATATATGTATAAAATGTCATTCAAAGATGGATGAACATTGTAAATAATGAATCAATTTAGATTGCTTAAAGACACATTATCAAGGATTATACTAAAGGTTATTGACCTCGTCATTCTCTTAAATGGTCTGATGTTGATTTCGTGTACATCCCAGTCAATGTTCAGGACAGTCACTAGGTCTTGGGAGTTGTCCACCTTGCACGAAGGATCATATATATATATATATGACTCATTGGTTGGCATAAATAGGGATGTAAGGTTGTAAGGGAGCATTAAACCATTATCAAAATTGTTACCACATTTATTGAATTCCATAGCATACTATGGGATTCAAGGTGATAGTGATGCTAACAATAAGGAATGGGATATTGAACTGTTGAAAAGACATCTTCAACAAAAATTGCAAGTAATTTTCATCATTTACTTTGACTTCTTGTTCATTAATCTTAGTAATATATATAACATTAGTTAATGTGTATCATGTAGTGATGACTGTGGGATGTTCGTGATCAAGTATGTTGAGTACTTAATGCACAATCATCCATTTGATTCCCTTTCAAGAGAGATTATGGATGGGTTCCGAGAGAAAATGGCAACTGAATTGTTCTACATGAAAGATTTACCCATGTAATTGTTGTGATGATATGAACATTTTGTCTGGGCACCTAAGTAGCCAATTTGTTATATGTAATTAAGTTGTGAAATGTATAAATTTATTTGTATGTAGTCTTAAGTTGGGAAGTTTGTGATTGAATTTCTGAGTATTGTAAAGCTATTCAATTTCTGCAATATTCCATAGCTATTTATTCTAGACTTAACTATCAATAAGTTGTTGGTTCAGTGGGGAGTTATTTCAAGGTATTGCATCAATAGCTATGAGTTATGGACTTAATCATCATGGGTTGGTTAATTCCTTCTGAAGGGCTTAAGCTCAGGTACATGACTTAACCCCATTCAAGTTGTAACTTAGCGATAGTTAAGTCTGGAATAAATAGCTACTAATTCAAATACCTTGACTTAACCCCCTTCATTACTTAACCCCTTTCAAGTTCTCACTTGAAGGTAGTTAAGTCCAGCATAAATAGCTACTGATTTCAAAACCTTGACTTAGCCACCTTCAAGTAGTAACTTGATGATAGTTAAGTCCATAATAAATAGCTACTAATGTAAGAACATTGGCTTAACAACCTTCAAGTTATAACTTAACGATAGTTAAGTTTTGAATAAATAGCTACCAATTTAAGGAACTTTACTTAACCCCTTCTGCTCAAAGCTGATTAAAATATTTTTTTAAAACTCATAACCTTTCTTCTAAACTTAGTTTGTAGGACTCTTGATGAAAAAAGCAAGTATTTGAAGCAAGAAAGGAGCAACATGTTTCCAAAATGAGGGTCAACCTGTGTTCATTAACGTATTATTGGGAAAGATGAGCTTTATGTACCATCTAGAAATAAATGGTTCACTTTACCCATGGTTGCAGCTGCCATTTAAAGATTCTTTCATTTCACACACCCAAACTGAGTTATAATGAATAGTTAGGTTTTAAAGAAGAAAACAAGTTGCTGAGCATAACCCAATGTCACGACACTCTGAGTGTGTCGCGACATTGGGTTATGATCAACAACTTGCTTTCTTCTTTGGGTCATAACTTCTTCGTTTTAACTTGGATTTGGGCGTGTGAGGTGTCGTTAGAAATCTCTTTGAATTTAGAATGCAACCATGTATGAATTTGAACCATTTTGATCTTCTAGCTGGTACAGAAAAATTCATCTTCCTAATGACGAGAAGTTAAGTCCATACAACAATCTACTAATGTAAAGGGCCTTGTCTTAACCACCTTCAAGTTAACTTAACAATAGTTAAGTTCGAATCCAGCTTGATTTAAGGAACTTTACTAACCCTCAAGTTCTCACTTGAAGGTAGTTAGTCTCAAAGATAAATAGTTACTAATGTAAGTACTGTTAACACCTTCGTTGTAACTTAACAATAGTTAAGTCTGAATCAATAGCTTGATTAAGGAACTTACTACCTCAAGTTCTCACCAAGGTAAAGTTAAGTCTGAAGATAAATAGTTATTGATTTTCACCTGAGTCTTGAATCACCTTCGTTGTAACTTAATCTTATAGTTAAGTCCATGTAATAAATAGTTGGTCGATGCAAGTACCTGATTTCAATTACCTTTCGTTAAAAACTTAACGATAGTTAAGTCTTAGAATAAATAGCTACCGATTTAAGGAACCTTACTTAACAACCCTCTTTCCCCTTCACTTTTCTTCGAAAGTTTTGGATTAAAATTTTTTTAAAATCATAATATTTTCTAAACTTAGTTTTATAGATTCTGATGGAGTGATTTGCACAGCGACAGCTTTTCAAAGGAAAGTCAATGTGCGTTCATTGGTCAAACATTGAGAAGATGCTTAGAACATAGAATAATGATGGTTCGCCATGGTTGGGTATCTAAAGAGTTAACACCACACACCCAAATTCAGTTAAAACAGAGTTGGCGGTCCGAGAAGAAAACCGCTGTTGAGCATTACCAATGTCATGACACACTCTAGTCAGTGTCAAGGACACTAGTGTCTGACCTAAAGGTCGCGATTAATGCAGTGTGCCCAGACATCCAGCAGGGGTATGCAAACATTGGAGTTATGCTCAACAACTTGTTTTCTTCGTCGGGCCATAACTTCTTCGTTTTAAATCAAATTTAGGTGTGTGAGGTGTCGTTGGAAAGCTATTTGAATGTAGAATGCAACCATGGGTAAAGTTGAACCATTTGAACTTTAGATGGCATGAGAAAATTACTTCCCAATGACGTGTTGTGAGACACCTGGTTGACTCTCCTCTTGGAAACATGTTGCTCATTTCTTGCAAAATCACTTGCTTTCCATCAAGATTCCTACAAAACTAAGTTTAGAGGAAATGTTATTAGTTTTAAAAATATATATTTTTTAATCCAAAACTCTAAGAACTTGAAGGTGGTTAAGTAAAGTTCCTTAAATCAGTAGTTATTTATTCCAAACTTAACTATTGTTAAGTTACAACCTCTGAAGGTGGTTGTTTAAGGTACTTACATAAGTAACTATTTATTATGGACTTAACTATTGTCAAGTTACGACTTGAAGGTAGTTAACTCAAGGTTCTGAAATCAATAGCTATTTATGTTGGACTTAACTACCTTCAAGTGAGAACTTGAAGGGGGTTAAGTAAAGTTCCTTAAATCGCAGTTATTTGTTCGCACTTCAACCATCGCTAAGTTACAACCTGCGGTTGTCGAGGTACTTACATCTGTAGCTATTTATTATGAACTTAACTATTGTCAAGTTACAACTTGAAGGTGATTAAGTCAAGGTTCTGAAATCAGTAGCTATTTATGCTGGACTTAACTACCTGCAAGTGAGAACTTGAAGGGGGTTAAGTAAAGTTCCTAAATCGTATTATTTATTTGGGACTTAACTATCGCCAAGTTTCCTATCAACAAACTCAAGATACTTATGTTTACTATTACCCATTATCGAATAAATATATAAGTTGTATCCTATATATAAATTCATAACAACTATAAGATAATTTGCTATAATCATTTTTGCACTTTACATATAACTCTATACAAACAAAAAATGACTTGTATTTCCTTTCACTTAGTTTCCAAAAAAACAAAAAGATGACAATTACAATATACATTTCATGTCAACTCAGATGGTACAAGAACTATGGTGATATCAACATATTGGTTGTTTACATGTTTTCCGGTTATGCCCATATTGACCACATCGGCTACAATGAAATGTGTGCTTTCCCTCTCCTCCAGATAGGATTCTTGCTTTCCTTGGCCTTCCTGTTAGTCGCTTTGTATTAGGTGGTAACAGAACTTTGATTTGTATGTCATAAGGTATTATCCAATCAATCTCGCTCCCGATTGGATAAATAGACTCTGAATATGAAGTCAATAATGCTTTGGTAGTAAAATATTGACTACATAAAGTGTAACATTCACTGTTGTAATGCCTACAAGCAGCAATAGCATGTGCACAAGGAATATGATCGAGATCAAACTGTCCACATGTGCATGAACGAGCATCTAAATGCAATTCTGAGCAAGAGGTCGCATTTAACATTACATTCCTTGAAGTTGATAGGTTCCACCTGATATGTTGATGACATATTATACCTTGAACGAAGTCGTTCATCAGCCCACTTGGTAAGTTCAATTCACATTGAGAGTGCTTGTTCTTGACGGCGCACAAACCATTTTTGAAGTAAGTTTCGCCAACTAATTTCAAACGTAAGATCTTTAGCACTCTTTTCAACACACACCATTAAAGCTTCAATGATTCACGTGGTCATGATATTGTATCTTTTTCCACTAGAATGTGAACGAGCACACGATCAACTATATCCAATAAAATATCTGCTACTCGGGATCAATCATCTCTATTTGCCCAAATATAATATTAAATTTGATACATACGATAAACATGAGCCGATCATGGAATAACTTGTAAAATGCGTGATTCGAACTTTGTCCAAAAAAGTTTTCTCCTATTGTGATAAGTACAAAATCATAAAGTTCTTGTACGTGGAAATACTTATGTACCGCTCTCTCAATGCTACCATGTCAATCTGATAACAAAAATAAATCATCAACATGTCCAATTGCATCATGCAATTTTGTTAGAAACCACTCCCATGAAGCATCATTTTCTGAATTCACTAATCCCAAAGCTAGGTATATTTGGTTATTGCTATCTTCTTTTACATTCTCGCAATAAACAAAGTCCCTAAGTATTTTGCTTTCAAAAAATGTCCCATCAATTGGTTATCACCGGTCTTATAGATGTAAACCCAACAAGAGATGTAAATTCAATAGACATAAAAAAATACTTGAATTGATTATTGCCATCAATAACTATATCAGTAATAGCTCCTGGATTTTTTTCCTTCAAAACATAGCAGTAAGATGGTAAGGCACTATAGGATTCCTCAGATGATCCCCTAATAGAACCTAAAGCAATTTCTCTTGCTCTCCATGCCTTTTCATAACTGATTTCAACTCCATATTGCTTTCTAATATTTTGTATAATATCTCTTGGTCGATATTCACAACCAACCCCTTGATATGTTTCTCTAATGCTCTTACCAATCAACCAACTACTGGTATGTCGATCGTTGCAGATACCATATCTAATCGAAAGTGTGTGTTGAATAGTATTTCACTATTTGGAACATATTAGAAATTCCTAACTTAGTAGCACAAACTCGCTACTTGCATTCTTTGTGTGACGCCCCAAAATTCGAGGGTCCGTTGACCAACCGTCAACACGCGGAAATACCCATGGATATCGTCTGTCTCGATACCACACTCTCCAATCCCATCTACCGATCCTCATGAAGTTACATTTAATGAACATTTTATGTTATTTTCAAACATATTACTATGATTTTAATTACAACCTCATACAAAAGTATATTACAAAACTTGTATGTCCAATACTTTTACAAAAAAGTTACAAAACCACAATCCAACTATCTTCACAATTGCGGCTCCTAATGAGTGTCTGCTCTGCACCTGAAATGTTATCCCATATAGGGTGAGCCACGCCCAGCAGAGAAACTTCCTACATAAGCTACTCTCCACCTAAGTGCACATGCAATGCTAGCATTCGCATTCACATCAACCATTCCACACAAAATATGCAATTCTATCATGGAATTCTATATGCCATGCCATGAAATGAGATGAGACTCAATCATGTACCATGCTCCAAGTCATTACCGACTCCTATCACACACCACAATGCCCATGTGTGATAAAACCGTCATTGATGAATTGCATCCAATGATAATTTTCAAACAAAATTTCATTTTGTTTATAAACCAAAACCTTTTGGATGTCATATTCTAATGACTACTTTCTTTTACAAAATCATGTGTTTTTTGTGGATAGCGAATTTTCGGGGTCTCACCGCAGGCTTCGCATGCCTTCCTACACTTTCACGGGCTTTCACCATTGGACACATATGTATAACCAAAAATACCAAGTCTTTTACCTAAGGGGGTATCCATCCCTACTTGCTATGACCCGACACATATTCACGCTTTCAAGAACAAGCAGGACTCATTAACTTCGGGCCAACAAGATTTCAACCCACTTCATCAAATCACTGCATTTGCCTGATCGCAATCACGCACTTACACCCATTTAAATACGATAACCATGGTATATGCAATGCATTATGCCATTTCATATCAATTTCATGTCTCATATGTAATGAATGTCATATGGACCATTCAAGCATAAATTTATCATGTATCATGGATAATTTCCAAACATATCATCTAATTTCCAAAATATTAAAACATATATATCAACAAGAACAATCAAGCATGTTATCACCAAATCAAGCAATAACACTTTAAAACAATCCACAATTTCAGACCTCACAAGTCGGCCATAACATACCACCAAAACAGAGCACAATCAGTCCCAAAATAGTCGTGAACCAGTCCTGGTTCATACCACCAACCAGTCATTAATAGACCACCAAAACAGTCCACAAAATCAGTACGAATTTTGCACTGAAATCAGTCCAAAAATCCGGACACAACAAATAAACAGCCCAACTGGGGCAATCCTAAGAAATTAACCATAACTTGGGCTGTAGAGGTCCGGGATGAGGATTCAAAAGCTAAGACTGTCTACTGATAGCTACAATTTACAAGAATGACCTAAGTCTGTCCACATTTTCCCCACCAAAACTGTTCATCCTAAAATCCAACCAGTGTGTAGACCAAAATAGGGCAACGTTCCCATATTTCAAAATTCGCCAAACAGCCCTTAAAGACACAACCCCACAAACCCTATTATAAATAAACACAAAGAGAGAGAAACTGCCCTCTCTCTCCTCCCCCCTCCCTCTCTCTCGTAGTATAGCCCTGGACTTTACTGGTCCAATGAGTTCAATCGTCGGAACGCAGATTTCCTTTTCTATCTCTTCCTATCCTTTTTTCTCCTTCTCTCTCTCTTTCTTTCTTTCCTTTCCCTCCCTTTTCTTCTTCCTTCTCCTTTCCTTTTTGCTCCTCCCTTCCTCTATGAATTGGCCTCCCATTTTATAGGCATGTCCATTGGCATGCATGTGGACACATGGCTTGCCATGTGTCACACATGCATTTTCGTTACGTCAGACACATGTAGGTTTTATGTGTCACTCCGATGTTGAATACACAAAAGAGCAACAATTATATCGGATTTTAGTACCTTCAGCTCATATTTTGCTCACATTTGTATGTTAATAGTGTCTGATCATTCTTGTGTTTTTGGACTTGTGCAGATTTTTCGGGTTCCGTGCATAATTATTATAGGGGTTCGTGTCCAAAGAACAGATGTAGGTTATTGCGGTTGATGACAGCTGCTTTCGTGAAGCCCCGGGTAGTATTTTGGTGAGAAGGAACACTGGTTAGTTGCTGGGCAAGAATCGGTACCACAAACCTGTACAGGTACCCCCAAGCGTAAATTCACCAAGAGAGATAGTGGTACCAGTAATTAATTTACACTGCACTGTACCAACATGTAATTTTGCAGGATTTGAGCAGAATTCCAATTTCGATGCAAGGGTACGTTCGTCCTTCGACCACCAATTCGAGATCACAAAGGAAAAGGGTATAAAAGCCAAAGGAAGGGTGGAGAGGAGCAGCTTTGGATTGTAGGGTTTTGTTTTCATAGAAAGAGAGTGTTTTTCTCATCTTTTTGCTAGGTTCATAGAGTGTAGGAAATACAAAACTTTTTCTTTCGATTTCCTGATTTCAATTACGTAAAATTCTTAGTTAGTTCATGCAACTCCCGGTTTTCTTACAGCATTTTGTTCTTTGATTCCCAAATCTTGCAATTGAAGTGATTTTCTCAAGTTTCTTTTATGAGTAGTTTCTATCAAATATGAATAGCTTACTAGTTTCAACAGTTCTAAAACCCTTATGATAATTTCACGGTGGAAACTCACCTCCGACAAGGTAATAACCTCAATTCCTTTTGTGCTTCAACGGATTGTACAATGCTAAGCACTTGTGGTAGAAAAATCTTGTAAAAACATTAGTTTGACATCTTCTTTGACAATGCAGGAACTAGAAATCCTCGCACATGTTTGTGTTGATCACTAAGAGTCTAAGCAAATTGTTTGAACAAGTGTTTGCCATTGCTCAATCATCCTTCATTTAAAAAGAGCTTTTAATGTAAAATATTCCATCAAAGACCATTCATCAATGGCTCCAGATGAGATCTAATAAGAGGTGGGTAATATCATTCACAAGAGTGAAAAACCTAAGAACCTATCTTTCATCTTTCTTGCTTAAACAATCACCTAATAGATACTCAACCAATCAATCACAATCCCGCATTTACTTTTACACGCATTCTTCGAAAAAGAAACCCAAGGATCACCTAGAATATCACCGTGAGATGACCTATGGATTACAAGAGTATAATGCTCGACGACCTTAGTTCCTGTGTTTTGGGAATAATTTCAGCACACGAAATAGACGGAGCATTTTTGGCGCCGTTGCCTGGGAGTGCGAGAAATCTAGCTGATCCTCGAAGAGAGCTTAGAGGTAATTTTGCAGGAAATTGCATTGCAACCGGGCACGTTCTCTACCTTTTCTTTAATTTGTTTTGTGAAGAATCTGAGTGGGTGTTCGCTTGGAAGGAGTAGGATTAGTGCATGTCAAGCCTGGGCTCGCACCCAGCAAACGCCTACCAAGAATTATACCTCCAAGAAATTCGAAGAGTCCATAGTGTCAATTGCTCTCAAGAGAACCCTACACTCCCTAAATGGACCATCCTGAGTCAAGAACTCCTTTCAATCCAAATACTCAAGGGATACCCAACCCACAAGGACCTATGAACCTCCACAACATGGTATAGTGTTGCACTCCCAAAGCAACACCAAGAAGAGGAGGAGTGAAATGTTAACTTTCAACCAACCACATCGGGCCCCGCCTGCCCACGGAAAGAACTCTCCGGCAGATTTTTCAACCTCAAGAACCACAACAAACTCACAGATCGCCTACCAAAGAGGCTAACCAATTCCCCTCAGCGAAGTCGCGTAGATGATCCGCCTCACCTCTGTATCAAGGGCCGATTCGAGAACCCCTCTACGCATTCATGAGAGACTGAGGATGTTTACACATGCCTCTCACTGGATCACCTCCATATAATTCTTACATGGTTCTATTCCCATTCTCTAAAGGAAAAGGCCAAAATCTGGTTTCATTCGGCCATGCCAATTCACCTTTACTTGGGAGGACATGCGAAATGAATTCCTTAACAAGTTCTTCCCTCCTGCACATACCAATGCTCTCATGCGAGCAATCCAAAATTTTTCTGGTGAACCTTTTGCTATAGTATGGGAAAGATACAAGGACCTCCTCCATGCTAATATCCCACATCACGGTTTAGATGTTGGACAACCAGGTATTTTCATCATATTATTGAATAATAAATAATACATCCAAATGATGTGTGCGATATTTATGAGAAAAGTGCGAGGAGGCAATTCCAATTCTTTGACACCATGAAGGTAAATGCTCGAACATGGGAGACTAATACCCCTTAGATCGCTAAAGTGCATAGTACACCTAATGTGAGTGAACCACCACTTAAGAGAGAATGGCTAACTGTAAAGCAAAAATAGCTAATTTAACGAGGAAGTTGGAGGCTATAGGAATTGAAAAGGTGAATGAGGTAACTAGTGGGCCCTAACTACCCTCGCACCTATGGGATCTAGAGGAGGAGCTTATACTCATTTAATATGACCCCAATTCCACTAACTAACCGCCTAACCTTTCCTATGCAAGTTAAGGAGCAATCCAAATAGGCAAGCCAATACCTTTAACTACCAAAGGAAGCCTGTCTCCATCCGAACGATAATCCGGGATGTAAAAGACCGAATTTAGTTTGAGAAATGAGGGAGGCCCACATAACTTGCCAAACAACCAAGGCCCCAATTATCAGAACCAAGGTTTTTCAAACCAAGCCCCTCCATTTCAGAATCAAGGTCCGCAAGTAAGGATTTCCTGTGAACTCCTAACTAGTTTCAACATCAAATCAAGGAATCCAACCACAGCCTACTCAGTCCCACATATGAGAAGTTTGAGGATATTGTGACACGCCACTCCAAACTCACCAATCCACTAACACTGAATTCCGGACTGCCTTGAATGATGTGTGATCCCAAATCATTAAGCTAACCTCTTCTATGGGAAATTTTCAATAAGAAAAGGGAAACCCTTCTCAAACCATCCAAACCCCAAGGTCAAATATGCTGGAGTCTCAGTCCAAGTGAGGGCACCTCTTCAACACAGGCGCCTCACCACTCTTCAAGTGGTAAGGTAATCGAGAAACCCATTCAGCCCATGAACCGATGCAAGAGTTGCAAAATGAACCAATAAGGGATGATGATGTGTCTTGATGGTGAGCCCTCGAAAGACAAGGCCTCCCGATACCCTCCCGCTTCCATACCTCATAGATCGAGAGTCCCAAAGAAAGTGAACAATCATTCTCAATTTAGAGTTGTTCAAACAGTGAAGTTGAACATTCCTTACTAGATGCCATTATGTGATCACATGCCAAGTTTCTAAAAGATTTTGTGCAATCGGTCAAAGAAAACTAGGTGTCAAATAAAGAAGGCACTTATGGATCTGAGCAATCCACTTCTTTGATCCAAAATACACCACCTCAAAATACAAAGACCTGTAGTCTTCTACTATTTCCATAAAATGTGTGGAATTCAGTTAGACATGCTCTAGTGGATTTAGGGGTGCTCAACTGCTGCCTTTATTCAAGATATGTCAAGCTAGAAGAATATTAGAACCAACCAATAACACCTTCCAATTAGCTGACCAGAGCAAAGATCTAGAGGGATAGTGAAGGATGTATTAGTGCAAGT